>CAUYPK010016333.1:0-14114 GCA_963574355.1 Loris lydekkerianus | reverse complement strand
GATTTCTGACATCTCAGCCAGTTGTTTGTGAATGGGATCTTCAATTACGTCTACTGTATCTTTCCTTGGGAGGGGGGGTGATCTATTCTGGTTATTCATATTACCGGAGTTTTTCCGCTGATTCTGCCCCATGATTATTTTACTCCCTTTGATTTTTTTTTTTTCTGGAGTTTTGTTGAGGACCCATACAGTACTGTGGCCTGAGAAACTGGGGCCTTGTTTGGTGTGGTGGGGCTAAGTGATTCTGTCTTGTTTTCAGCTGGTTTCTGTTTGACCCTAGTGAAACAGTTACTCTGGGTTGAAGTGTCAGCTGTGAGAAATACCAGCAATTAAGTCTCCCCACCCACCACAGGCAACAATTGGAAAATTCCTACAGCCACACACCCAGGGAATCACCTGAACAGTCCTCAGGCGATTGGCTCAGTTCAAAAGGTTCAAATCAATTGTCTCAGTCAGCACCTGTCTTGGGTTGGAGAGTTTAAGAGGTCTCTGGGAACTAGATCACAGGGGTCTGGTGACTGCTCTAATATGGCTTGCTCCTGTGCTTCCTGGAATCCAGAGGAGCCACCCAGCAAATAGATCAGTCTGGGAAGGTTGATGCCTCCTTCCCCACCTTGCAGCTCTGTCTCACCCAGTCTCTGTTGGCCCCACAAGGCTGTGACCCAATCAATTGTCTGCAGTGAGCAGATACTCCAAAGGTTTGTACCTGCCTAAATCCCAGGGAAGTCTGTATCTGCTCGTCCAAGCCACTGCTCTTGGTCTCTATCCAGTAGGGAGTGGTGAGGCCTGTCAACCTCAGGCACTTGATGGAGTCTGGAAGTGTTCACTCAATTCCAGCCCCACCCTTAATTTATGTTACTAGCTGAACAGAACAACCCTGTGGGAGTTTGTTTCTGACTCTGCAGAGCCCCTGCTGAATGCCTCTGCAGAGGAGAGGCTGACCTGAGTTTCCAGAACCTGTGCCTCAGGCCCTGTCTTTACTCCTGCGGGTTTGTATTTGCAGAATGGTTAGATGTCAGCTGTAGCATATTGGCCTCCTTTGTCTATAGGCTGATAATCTCCTGAGGGCCAGGTGCATCTTAGGCTCACGAGAGCAGTCTTTTGGATCAGCCCCATCCTGGGAGTTTCCCAGCTCTGGGAGTGCGTTTTCTAGTCCCCATGCTCCACCCAAGCCAGTACCACCTCTGGAAGGCCCTTTACTCATGGAGCCTGTGTTTCAGTCCCTGGTCTGTTCTGTAGTGGTTGCCATCTGAGAAGATGCCCGCCTCATCTGATTGCCCAGGGAAACAGGAAGAGTGGCTATGGTATATCTGGGAATGGGCCTTGTTATTGCTAAAGACAGCTGCTGCTCTGCACCTCAGGGCACCACTGCTCCTTCGTGATTCCTTCTTGGCCAACCGTCATCTCCTCACTCCTGTGCTGTAGAATCAGCACTGTCCAGCTATAGTCCAGGTCTTGTCTACACCTCTGGAGCAGTCACCCCAGAATCTGGACTCCTGGGGGACAGTCCTCCAGACCTCAGACTGAGAGTGGAAAGGAGTGCTTGGAGCTCAGAGTTGCAGGTTGGAACACTGAGCTCATTGAGAGCAAATGAGTAAATAGACAGATACAAAAGCTACCAGACACATTATCCCATAGATACAGAAACAGATGGAGTCACATAGACATACAGACAACACCCACGACACCAGCAACATAAAAGCAACTGCTATAAAAATAGTGATAGTTGTAAAGTAATTTAAAAAAAAGATTAAAAAGTGGTGTTTGTAGAGAAGTTAAAAGAGAAGAAAGGAGAAATTAAAATTAGAAAGGATAGAAATAAAAAATATATATTATTTAAAAATAATAAAAAATTAACAAAAGCTCCTCCAAGTAAATGGTGAGGAAAAAACAGAGCACAAGAACAAAAACAAACACACAAAACAAAAACAAACAAACAAAAAAAAACAAAACAAAAAAAATGAAAAAGAAAAAAATAAACAAAAAGAAAGGCACCATCTATAAAAAAGTTGTTCTTGTATGTAGAAATATACTTCTATATGTATGATGTAAGCTTCAGCTTTCATAGGAATATAATCAAACTGCTATATACTTTCCGGACACCAGGTGGCACTGTGGGTGGTTCCCAGCTTTATACCTGATTCACAGTTTATACTGTTACCATGGTAACCGCCTTCCATGGCTGATCACCATTTTGGATTTTCTGTAAAAGTTTGTCACCCAAGTAATGTGTAACCTCAGCTATTTTGCTCCAGACAGCACTCGCGACCGACCTTTTCACTAGTGCAGGAGTCCACGCTTCTCCAATCTTTCCACTGTGCTCCCAGGTTCTCCTGCAAGCTGACGACTATAATCAGCTGTGGGGGGGGTGTGCTGCTGGGTTCGCAGCTACGGCAGGAGCCAGCTTGCACGGCTGGTGTGGCGGGAGTGCGCGGCTGGCATGCAGAAGGTGGTTAGCATGGTGGGAGGACTCAGGGACCTTATTCTGAGTTTTATGGTTCAGAGTTTCCCTTTTCGATCGGGACCAGCCAGTTCCCAGCGCTGCCTGAACCGCCAACCCCCTCCAGCCTTCTTCAGCAGGAATGTTGTGGTCTTACTCAATCCCTGCTGGTCTGGGGGAGGGCACCCGCCCTTAGAGAGTTCAAAAATGTCTGTTTCCCGGGCGGCTCTCTTCCCTTCTATTGTCCAAGAGGTTGCCCGGTTCCCTGTGGTTTTGAGTGGCTCTCCTTTCGGATGCCTCTCTCGATTCAAGAATAAATATTTGTTAATTGGGTTTTATCAGCATTTGCAAGTTGCTGCCCTCCGTAAGGGAGGGGCCTGCTGGCCACTCGGCCAGGCTACAACAGGCTACAATCGCTACAACAGAGTCTGGTTTTAAATTACCCCTCAGATAGAGCAGTTCGCCACTTCGCTGAGCGTCTCCAGCTGTCCGTCCACACCAATAATCCATAGTCGGGGAAGGTCCAGACACCCTTTCCTCTCTCCTGATGGCTCGGGAGAGGTGGGCTACACATCCATCCTGTCCGCCATCATGCTCCGCCTCGCCAGAAATAATAAATTATATTCTCTCCCATGGGGTTTCTGTTAGGGTTGGTAGTGCTTTCTGGAAATTTCTGGAAAAAGTGAAGTTAACAGAGTGGGCAAATAAACTTAATACATGTAGAAGAACTGAATAATTAACCCTGGAGTTTTCTGTTATGATTGAGGGAAGGATGAGAATAGAACATTCTGGGGAAAATAATAGTCTCAGAGTATATTACATTATTGGTTGAAGGAAATATACATTGAGTTCCCAACCTCTGGGTTTTGTGATATAATAAGGCTATGAGGATAGAGCTTTCTAGAAGAAGTAAAAGAAGGTTGACTCAGAATGCAGTCTGATGAGGAAGAACTCAATAAGCCCATATTCCTAGGTGTTTCTGTGAGGGTAAGATTAAGGATAGAGTATCCTGGGTAAGATAAAGATTTTGAAGTGGATCTAAACATGTTGGTTTCAAGGAGACCTCAACTAAACTCCCCTCACCTGGACTTTCTAATATAGTGTCAATATTGAGCACAGAACTTCCTAGAAGGAAATGCCAGGAGATGGATCAGAACATAACTGATTGAAGGAGAACTGAACTAAGTTCTTGCCCCTGGGTGTTTCTGTTAGGGTTTTCATGTGTCCCTGGGTTGGGGCTGTAAGGACAGAATTTTCCTCAAGAAGTAAAGTCATAGGCCTGGCTTGGTGGTTCATGCCTGTAATCCTAGCACTCTGGGAGGCTGAGATAGGCAGATCGCTTGAGCCATCTGGGTTCAAGACCAGCCTAATCAAGAGTGAGATCCCCATCTCTTAAAACAAACAAACAAAAAAAAAAAGCCGCTTGTTGTGGCAGGTGCCTGTAGTCCCAGCTACTTGGAAGGCTGAGGCAAGAGGATCACTTGAGCCCAAGAATTTGTAGTTGCTGTGAGCTATGATGCCATAGCACTCTACCAAAGGCAACAAAGTGAGACTCTGTCTCAAAAAAAAAGGAAAGTCATAGGTGGGCTCAGTACATGATTGGATAAGGAAGAACTAAATCTATTGCTTTGGGTGTTTCTGTGAGAGTTGGGGTGTAAGAACAGATTTTTCTAGAAAGGAACTACATAGTGAAAGAGACAGCTACTCAGATGCTGTTACTTCATGGGGACAGACTTATTATTATATATGATAAAGAGCTATATACAGTAAATTATATTTACATCTTGGATCAGAGGACCAACTCTTTTTGTTATGTGGATTTTCTTTGTCTATTATTTAACGTCTAATATGATTCATCTACTTCTGATTGTAAACCACATTGTGGGACCAGTTTCAATGCACTTTTTTGCTCTTCTTCTGCTTCTCTTTTCTATCTTTATAGTTTTTAAATGTGCTTTATGTACGTCGAACCTCTAGGATATTTATGGTTCACACATTTTACATATATAAACTAGAGGATCAAGGGGATACATCCAAGAAGGTATTCATGCAGGAATGGAAATGTGAAAAAGAGTGGTAAAAGGTAGATTGGGAATGGAACTGGAATTAGGAAAAGGCTTAAGTTTGGATTTGGTCAAAGAACATATCAAAAAACAAAGTTTGGAAAATGCCTCGACTCTACATGAACACCAAAATTAATTCCACTTGGGTATTTGATCCCACACAAAATAGTCATGGGGTCCAATTCATGCAAATAAATAATATTATCTAAATGATAACAAGGAAATTGTCACCACTAAAATTAATTCCTGTAATAGTGGATCCTTAAAGAATTAGACAGTGCCTAAACCCTATAAAGACAGGATTATCTGAAGGAGGAGAAGAAAAAAAAAGCCAGCAAAATTAATTCTAGTGGTACTAGATTCTAGAAAAGTTAGTCTTAAAGTATAATCCAAATAAGTAAACACCTCTCTGAAGGAGAGGCAAAAAATTCACCCCCTAAATTATATTCAAATAATAAAATCAGTTTGTGTGGTCTAATCTATGTAAGTAAAGATTCACCTAAATAGGAAGATGAGAAATGTATAATTATAATTTATTTTAGTGATATTGGATCCTGGACAAATTAGTTGTGGGGTCTGATCAACATAAGCAAATGCTTATCTGAGGGAGGAGGGGAAAACTGCTATCATCAAATTAATTCCAGAGCTATTAGATTCTGGATGAGTTAGTCATGTGATCTGGTTGACATACATAATGACATCTCTGAAGGAGGAGGGGGAAAGTCATCCCCAACATTAAATCCAGAAGATTAGATATTTGTGTTGTCTGAGCCATGTAAGTAAGTGCATCTTTCAAGGAGTACAAGCAAAAAAAACAAAAACCCACGTTTATTGAAAAGATTATGTGAACATCACTGACACTGGTTTTTGTCCTAAAGTGCAATTTTGGTGAAGAAAAATGAGTAGGAGTATGAGAGAATCTCCTAGTGTGAGGAAAATGCCAGGGTAAGATAGAAGCAAGCTATCATAGGCACAAGTGGTATAAGTCTTATTTCAGAGTAGGCAGGAAACTCCAGTATAGTGGCTGACAAACAAGTTATTCTGAGTCATAGTGGAAAAGTAACTGGGCAACTAAAATGGGCAGGAAACTGCAAATACAGTGGTTAGAAAATAAGAAATCAATCAATAGATAGGAGGGCTCAGCTATAAGTGAGAGTAAATCCACTTAGTGGAAAAGAAAGTGAACAACTGTACAACTAGAAATCTGGATCATGGACAATCAACCAGAAATTTCACTGTGGAAAGGAACACAGGTAGCTAGGAGAGGGCAGATCTTAAAAGTGCATAGAAATTTATTCAGAAAGCGGCGAGCCAAACATAGTGTGCAAAGTCAGCAATGTAGAGGTAGATATATTAAAGACTAGACTTTCAAAACTCTCAAATCCCAGGAGAAAACTGCAACAGAAATGAAAACTGAAGCCCCTGCAGATGGGCAAGATGCCAAAACGTAAGTTGAATTTCTTCTAGTGAGTTTTGTAATTGGAGGAAATTAGGAATTGTGTTTCATTGTTCTGAACAGCATGCTAGCATAAGATGGCAGCTGCAATACTCTAAAGGAGAGAGATCAGTGGGCTCAGTCATACCATTTACTAGGCTTTTTTCATAGTGGTCAGAAGTTGGGGTTTGGAACATTACTAATGCAAAGTAACAGTAAGCATTTTCAATCCAGACAAGTTTTTCCTGCTAGGACACATTTTTGCAGTCAATAAAATTTTCCAGAAATGACATTGCTGAGAATATTGTAGGTATAAACATTATTTCCTAATGTGCTTTGTTAAGACCAGAGTGAAAATCTGGCCCTGAAATTTATCTGAAAGTGCCTTCAGGTTTAACATACTTCTAAGTTGACCATTTCATTATATAATAAGTTAATGTTTTCCCATCTCTTTAAGGAGTAATTTCTTCTGTGTCTACATATCTATGCTAGAAAAATATCTCACGAATAGCAGATTCTTGAAATAGCAGTGATTGTATATTTAGCTAAACTTTATATTTTTAAGTATTTCTTAAAATGCTATTTTATGTTAATCTCATTCTTAGAGAATTTTTCAACCACAGTTAACTCTTTGTGAAGAGCATTTAAGCTTTATTATCTAACACTAAAAAGAGATAGCACTATTCAAAATCAATTTGTTAAAGATTGAGATACATAGAACTTGAAGAAAAAATTTGGATAATACTCTCATCTGCTAAAGGAACAGGTCTCAAGTTTTAAGTAGTTTGCTTAAGGATGTAGTAAAGCATATTGGCCACGCACGGTGGCTCACACCTGTAATCCTAGCACTCTGGAAAGTTGAGGCAGGAGGATTGCTTGAGCTCAAGAGATAGAGATCAGCCTGAGCAAGAGCAAGATACCCTTCCCCATCTCTTATAAAAATAGAAAAAATTAGCCAGATGTCATGGCAGGGCACCTGTAGTCCTAGCTACTTAGGAGGCTGAGGCATGAGGATCACTTGCAATCAAGAGTTTGAGTTTGCTGTGAGCTAGGCTGACCCCACAGCACTCAAGCCTGGGCAAAATAGTAAGACTCTGTCTCTCTCTCTCACACACACACACAAAAGTATATTAACAGAGCAGGTAGCACGCATCGTGGCAGGTGCCTGTAGTCCCAGTTAACATGGGAGGCTGAGGCAAGAGAATCGCTTAAGCCCAAGAGTTGAAGGTTGCTGTGAGCTGTGATGCCACTTCACTCTACTGAGGACAACGTAGACTCTGTCTCCCCCTTCCCCCCACCCCCAAAAAGTTGGAACTAACCAAAATCTTGGTTCCATGTCAATTACTTTCCACTATTCCTATTATAAACTTTAATAAGATACCAGGAATTTTCCAAATAGCAGTGTTACTTTTGTTGGTTTTGGTATCCTATAGGCACTGATGATAAACTATTAGCATAATTACAACTACAAAGTTGAAAATGTCCATTTCAGCAAGATATTAGACATATTCTGCATAGAGCTGTAAGGTTTTGTTGGCTTTGGTCTTCTGTAGGAACTGGTGTTAACTGCTATTATTTGGCTAAGTCTTTGGGAGTGCTGTTTTCTTAAAGCATTCTCTGTTCCTTACTTTTTTTTTCTTTTTTTATTTTTAAGCAAAAGGACAGAGTTTATTGAAAGGTACAAAAGATAGATAAGAGAAAGAGGGGGAACGGAAGCTCCAGCAACAGAAAGGGGGCCCAGGTAGGCAACCCGTGTTGCTTACTTTCTTGAAAACATTTTTTTTTTTTTTAGGATGAAAATAACATGGCTAAAATTTACTTCAAAATAATCTAGTGACAGTATTGGATATATACAGATAACACAATATTTGTCATGTGTTGATCATCGCTGAGGCTGCATGATGAGTACATGTACATGGAGGTTCATTTTACAACTATAACCATTTTTGTATATGCTTCACATTATCCATTATCAAAAGTTGAAAAATAAAATTATTACTTATAAAAGACAAGGCTGATAGGTATTTAAGTACAAAAGCTAAGAACAAATAATGCATCTGGTAGATTTTATTTCTTCTCTGTTGTCTATTTTAGCATATGTGAACATAATTGAACTCTTTTGGGGGAATTAATTATATGTGAGATTAAAGAAATATTAATAAATTTAAAGAGTACCATTCTTTTTTTTTTTTTTTTTGAGACAGAGTTTCAATCTGTCACCCTGAGTAGAGTACTGTGGTGTCAAAGCTCACAGCAACCTCTAACTCGGGCTCAAGCGATTCTTTTGCCTCAGTTTTTCTATTTTTAGTGGAGATGGGGTCTTGCTTTTGTTCAGGCTGGTCTCAAACTCACGAGCTCAAGCAATCCTCCCACCTTGGCCTCCCAAAGTGCTAGGATTACAGGCGTGAGCCACCGCGCCTGGCCAAATGTACCATTGTGATCTTAGTTAAAGAGAGAGGAAATTGCAGATTTTATGTAAAAAATACCAATTTTCACCAGGTGCTGCTCAATCTATGAGTATAAAATTTACTATAAGTTTTATTCACAATTTTTATTACCAGGGGAAAAAACCACATTTATAAAATAAATAATGGAAGCAATGAGAATTGTAGCACCAAAAGCAGAGGAATGTGCTTTATGATTTTTTTCTGCAGAACACTGAATAATTATTGAGCTATTTATTTATTTCCTAAGTCTTTAAACCATTCTACACCTACCTTCTCTAGTTCTGCTGTAACATTATATGTATTCAGGCAGTGTTAATGCCTAACTGCTATAAAATGAAAACTTAACCAACATGAAACAACATACAGTTTTGTTTTGTTTTAAAAGAGTTGAGATCTCACCATGTTGCCCATACTGGAGTGCAATGGCTATTGACAGGCATGATCACAGCTCACTGTGGCCTCAAA
This sequence comes from Loris lydekkerianus, assembly GCA_963574355.1. Lineage (NCBI taxonomy): Eukaryota > Metazoa > Chordata > Mammalia > Primates > Lorisidae > Loris > Loris lydekkerianus. The sequence goes on along the minus strand of CAUYPK010016333.1, from coordinate 5,264 downwards.
TTCCTGCACTCAAGCGATCCTCCCAACCCATTCTCCCTCCCAAGTATCTGGGACTACAGGTACACATCACCACACCCAGCTTAAACTTCTTTTTGTTATACAATATAACAGATTGGTTCGGTGCTCGTAGCTCAGTAGTTATGGTGCTGGCCATATACATTGAGGCACGCAGGTTCGAACCCAGCCCAGGCCTGCTAAACAACAATGAAAACTACAACAACAACAACAACAACAACAAAAATAGCTGGGCATTATGGCAGGCCCAGCTATGTGGGAGGCTGAGGCAAGAGAATCACTTAAGCCCAAGAGTTTTAAGTTGCTGTGAGCTGTGACACCATAGCACTCTACCGAGGGTGACAAAATGAGACTCTCTCTCTCTTGAGAGAGAGAGAGATGTATCAGATATGGAAAGCTGAGTAAAACAAATATATAGCTTAAGCAATTATTACAAGGAAAACACTCTTGTAAACAACCACCAAGGTTAAAAAATTCAAATTTTGCTAGCCACCTTAGAGAGCCATCCTAATCACAACTATCCCTATCACCTCAAAAGTAATCTTTATCCTGATCTTTATTGTAATCTGTTCTTTACTTTTTAAAAATAAGTCTATCAACCAAATATTCATTTATAAATACTAGTTTAGTTATGTGTCTGCCTAATAATTCTGAAATCTTTTTTAATCTAGAGATCCCCCTCCATCCTTTTTATGTTGCAATTTATTTGTTGAAGAAACTGTGCCTTTTGTCCTCTAGAGTTTTCCACAATCTTGATTCCACTCTGTCTTACATTGCCTGTAAATTGGTAGTTAGTTCTACAGGCTTGATCAGACTTCAGTGGATTTTTTTTTTTCCTTCCTAAGTGGTGGTGTGTTCCTCTTTTTGGAGATATGAAATATGTGATTGCCTCTCTCTTGTATGATAATCGCTTGTAATGATCAATGCCATCAGGTTTGAGTTTGAGGATGTCTCTCCAGATGTTTTAGTTGTCAGAAACATGTTCTCTAAAATGGTAAAAGCCTCATGGGAACAATATTCCCTGAGTTCTTACATATTGATAAATTGGCCTGTGGTTTTTTGTTTGAAAGTCGGCCTGGATATAATCTTTGGTTCACATTTTCTTTCCTTGGCTGTATTAAATATGCTCCTTCCTTTTCTGTTAGCATAAATTTTTGCCATCAAAGTCTGATGATAATCTGATTTCTTCTCCTTTATGCATGATTTTGATTCTTGTAACTGAGAGAGGTTTTTTTTTTTTTTTAACCCCCCTTTAAAGTCTAGTAATGTTTCTAAAACATGTCTCTCTGTTAATCTGGGTCAATTTCCTCAGGTATGTGGTTATACTGCTTTAATATGCAGTTTTAAATCCTATTTCAGGTAAGTTTTCTTGTAATATACTCCAGAAGTTGTTTTGTTTCCTTCCCTATGATTTCCTTCTTTGGAAATTAGAGTCGGCAAGATTTTGAACAGCTGCAAGGGGCATCATCACAGAGATGAGTGAAGAATTGCCAAGCAGTATTGAGGCCCAATTGAGAGTAAATGGCATACATTTGTAGTGAAGCCAATTGGCAATATTCGCCAACTTTCTGTAGCAGAAGTCAGCATCAGCAAACAAAACAGGTGTTTGGGTTTATCCAGTACTGAGTATTGGCAGAGTAGATAGAGTGTAAGGTCAAGGGGATAAGAGATTCTAGGTGTTATTTCAAAAATAGTTGAAATAGTTATTAAAATGCTAATTGTACAAATAACACAAAAATACACCCCAGAATTTCTGGGATAGCTCCAGTTATACACCATTTTACTTTCTATAAAATGAATTAAAATTTATGAGTAAAGGTAGTTCAAGTCTTAAATTTTTGTAAGAATTCCCATAATACATAAACAAATCAGAAAAAAGTGTTGCTAGATTATTTGTCCTAAGTTTTTTTTTAATTTTAGACTATTGCTGGGGCACAAAAGTTTTGGTTACATAAATTGCTTTTGTACAATCTGAGTCAAAGTTATAAGTGTGCCCTTAACCCAGATAGTGTGCATTTTAACTGTTCAGTGTGAATTTATTCCTCCTCTCCTCCTTCCCTCCTGCTTGCTTTCCTCTGAGTTTTTGATTTGGTTAGAAATGCTTGTATATCTTTGGCCAGGCCATGAATAATACACACAGATTATCTTGTGTAATAATATGTCAATGAAAACAGTGCCTAAGGAAAAAGATCCTTTAACTTGAGACTTTAAAAATTTTTAATTATTACTTTTGATTGACATAATTATACATATTTATGGAATACTGTGTGATATTTCAATACACATATACTATGTGTAATGATCAATGTGGTTACTGGAGATTGGAAAGGATATTAGTCATGTAAGGCCATGTTGATGAGTTCCCGATTCTTACTAATACTATTTTCGCTAAATTTTAGCCTTGTGGAGCTGACGGTACCAATAACCTAGAAAATAGGCACAGTTGGTATTTGCCCATAGACTCCCTTTCTGAAGTGGGAAGCAATCAACATTTATGAGTATTTTCTACATTTACACCCAGGTTAATGTAATAATGGACAGCAGTGTAATGATGAAAAGTATATCATTTTCTCAGTGTCTCACTCTTCATAGAAGTGCTAAAAATGCCTATTGGTCAAATTCCTTCTTAAGCTCCTTTAAGTTTCCCAGTGTTCCCTGCTTTTTAACTGTGACAATATCATAGCTGACATCACTTGTGTATTAATTGATTGGCTTTCTTGTTTGGTTTTTCCTGTCTTTCTGTTAACTAGGGGCAATATATGGACTTCATGTTTATCTCCACATGGTGGTGTCCAGAACCCCTGCAAAGCTAGGTGCACAACAAATTCCATTCATAAATCTGAAGAAATTATGTGAAGAATTTTATATAAGGTTTATTACCTCTAAGCTAATCTCTCTTTGCTTTTCCAGTCACCACTAAGCACATCCATCTTTTAGGAACTTCCTTACAACACAAAATTTACATCTGTATTTAACACTTTTATATGTATTAAACTGGAAAGAAAGCCCTATACTACTTCTCCTACTTTGTATGAAGATTCCAAAGAATAAGAGGTATAGAACAAGCTGCTTACATTGAGGCTTAGGTAAAAAAAAAAAGTCCAGGCTCACCTACGCCCAGGTCACTGCAGCAGAAAATGGCATAGACCCAAAGAAAGTGGATTTCCCTTGAATTTCTTCCTTGTATACATACTTTGTTATTCTCATGAGTCAAATATATAATACTCTTTATATAATTTAGGATGCTAAAACATTGTCTTCTCACCAAGGAGTCCAAAGAATTTTATATTTAGGGTTCTGTGTACTCTTAGTGCGCAGATAACACACATGTGTTAGAATCTTTCCAGATTTCTTACTACTATGATTATAGGCATATTAACAGTGGAGGTTTAGTAATGATTCTGTTCTCCAAGACTTCTTTCACTATGATTCTCTAACATCATGTTCCTCCTAGATTATTCCTAGAGTATCTTTTGAGTCTTTCAGCTTTATGAAGTGCTGCTCCTTTTGTGCTCACTCCACATCTTATGCAAATAGAGAAACTCCTAGGTCACTTTCTCTTCTAAAAAACACTAAAAACACTAAAAAACACTAAACTTTCTCTTCAACCTCACCTTTTACCCTTAATCCTGGCAAGTTCCCCCAAATGAAAGTCGTTTTGATTCACAGTTTGCGATTTCCTGAAATGATTGTCAAGGGGAATAAAATTAGAACTGAGAATTACTCTTTTATTTGCTCCTATCTTCTTATAAATCATTGTGAAATATGTAGAGGGTATGCTGGTAAATGGCCATTCACAGCCTAGTGCTGGTATTTGTATGCCAGGCATTTAAAGTGTCTAGATAAAGTCTCAAACAATGCCATTACTCACTCCACATTCATAAAATCAGGATATATTCAGTAGCCCATTCACTTTTCAATTCCAATAGTCTCTTAGAAATTCCAACTCCACAGTTAAAATATCAATTGTCCACCTAAAAACCATTCACTCCATTCTACTTCCTTAGCACTAGAAACTTTTTTTGTTGTTGTTTGTTTGTTTTTCAGGAACTAGGTTATCCCTTAATCTCAGAGTAGATAGACAGCCAACCCAGCTCAGGGGGGATAAAGTAATTGTTCTAGTCCAGCATTCTCAACCTATGGGTCATGACCCACAGGAACTGTATCAAAGGGCCGCAGCATTAGGAAGGTTGAGAACCACTGTTCTAGTCATTTTAATTCTGTTTTCTTCTACCAGAGACTTGTCTAGGGTTGGGCTTATAGCACACTCAGTTCTGACCAAAGAGATACAAAAGGGAGTGTGTTTGTCTGTTTCTAGAAAACATTTTGCTTCCTGGTAAAAGGGACAGGGCCTAAAAGGACAGGGCTTTCTAACAGTTTCCCTTCCCCTTCTTCCTGTCTTAGACTAAGAAGAGAAGCTTGGAGCTCTGAGCCATCTTACAACCATAACATGACAATCATGAGGACAAAAAGCCAATAGAGCAGGAATGAAAAGATTATTTCGATCTGCTGAACCAACACCAGAAAATGCTTACCTGGAAACAAGCAGATCTCAAACTTCTTAGTTATGAACCCTTCACAATCATGCCCATTGTCCAGGAATGTTAAATGAATGTGCTTGGTTATGTAAGATGTTAACATTAGAAGAAGCTGAATAAATTGTGTATAAGAAGTCTATTATCTCCGCAACTTTTCCATAACTCTTCTTTATACTTTCAAAGTTACTTCAAAGCAAAGTTTTAAAAAAATTATTGAGGACCCCCAAAACCTTTCACTAATATGGAAAGTATCTATTGATGTTTACCATATTATAAATAAAAATGAAGGGGGTTTTTGAAAATTTTTATTAATTTATTTAGACACAAAAATAAGATCTATTGCATATTAACATAAGTAACATATTTTTATGAAAATTATATTTTCCAAAAAAAATTAATTTAGTGAAAATAGCAATGCTTTACATTGCTACAAATTTTTGTATGGTGTGATAGCAGACAGCTAGGTTCCAGTCTTCATCTGCATTCCGTCTGTTGTGATATATTGTTCTGGTTCATATTGTTCTGGTTCAAATATATGAACAAAATCTAGCCTTACATAGGCATTTAGGTTGAAAAAGAGTATGTTAATGGCCTTTCCAGATAATTGCAGATATTGCTTTTTGATACAACACCGAAAATCAACAAGTGGTAGTTTTTCAAAAAGGTCAGTTGCAATATGGAATCTGAAATCTTTTTTTTTTTTTTTTTTTT
>CAUYPK010016326.1:0-26678 GCA_963574355.1 Loris lydekkerianus | reverse complement strand
AAGAGCTGGTTTGGTTATGGCAAATTTCTTCAACATATGAATGTCATTAAAGTATTTAATTTCTCCATCATAAATGAAACTCAGTTTAGCTGGATACAGGATCCAGGGTTGAAAGTTATTTTGTTTTAGGAGATTAAAAGTGGATGGCCATCTTCTTCTGGCTTGAAAAGTTTCAGCAGAGATATTTGTAGTCATTCTAATATATACTAATAATACATTATAGGTAATGTATTTCTTATGTATGGCTGCTTTCAGAATTTTCTCCTTCAGATTAACTTTAGTGAAGTAAATTATGATATTCCTAGGGGATGTCTTATTCAGATTCAGTCATGCTGGGGTTTTGAAAATGTCTGCTATCTGAATTTCAGAATCTCTTGGCATGTCTAGAAAATTCTCTTTCATAATCATGGGGAAGGGCCTCTGTGCCTTGCAAAGGTACTTCATCACTTTCAGGGATTCCAATGAGGCAGTTATTAGCCTTCTTTGAATTATCCCAGAGCTCTCTGAGAGAATGATCCATTTTTGCTCTCCATTTATCTTCCTCCATGAGAGTTTGGGAGCGTTCAAAAGCTTTGTCTTCAATGTCAGAAATCCTTTCTTCTGCTTGATCCACTCTGTTACTGAGGGATTCTACTGTATTTTTCAGATCTTTGAGGGCTGCAAATTCTTGCTTCAATGCGTCAAAATCTTTGGTGGTTTTGTCTTTAAATTCATTAAATTCTTGAGACAACTTTTGAATTTCTCCTCGAATTTCTAATTCCAAATTTTCCTCCATTCTATTGATGTTGTTTGAAATCCAAATTCTGAATTCAATTTCTGACATCTCGGCCAGCTGTTTATGAATGGGATCGTCAGTTATATCTGCCATATCTTTCCTTAGGGGGGTTCTTCTATTCTCGTTATTCATGTTACCAGAGTTTTTCCACTGATTCTGCTCCATGATTATTTTACACCATTTACTTTTCCCCTGGAGCTTTGTCAAGGACCTGTACAGTGGTACAGCCTTAGAAACTGGGGACCTGTTTGGTGTGGTGGGGCTAATTGGTTCTGTCTTGTTTACAGCTGGTCTCTGTCCAACCCTAGTGAAACAGTTACTCTGGATTGAAGTCTCAGCTGTGGAGAAATACCAGCAATTAACTCACCCTGCCCCCCCCCACAGTCAACAATTGGAAAAGGAAAATCAAACCTTCCTACAACCACACATCCAGGGCACCACTTGGATAGTCCTCAGGCGATTGGCTCAGTTCAAAAGGTCCAAATTAATTGTCTCAGTCAGCACCTGTCTCAGGTGGGAGAGTTTAAAAGGTCTCTGGCAACTAGATTGCAGGGGTCTGCTGACAACTCAAATATGACTTGCTCTGGTGCTCCGTGAAGTCAGGAGGTCCCACCCAGCAAATTGATTAGTCTGGGAAGGTTGATTCCTCCTTCCCCACCTTGCACCTCTGTCACACCCAGTCACTGATAGCCCCACAGGGCTGTGACCCAGTTGCCTCTAGTGAACAGATACTCCAGGTGTTTGCACCTGCCTGAATCACAAGGAAATCTATATCTGCTCAGCCAGGTCACTGCTCTCTGCCTCTATCCAGCAGGGGAGGTGAGGCCTGACAACCTCTGGCACTTGATGGAAGTTGGGGGGGTGTTCACTCAGTTCCAGCCCTGCCCCTGATTAATATTACTGACAGAACAGAACAGAACAACTTTACAAGAATTTGTTTCTGTCCCTGCTAAATTCCCCTGCAGAAGAGAAGCTGCTTTGAGTTCCCAGAACCTGCGCCTCAGGCCCTGTCTTTGCTTCTGCAGTTTTGTATTTGCAGCACAGTTAGCTGTCAGTTCTAGCCTCCTGCCTTTTTTTATCTATAGGCTGACGATCCCCTGAGGGCCAGTTGCGTCTTTGGCTCAGTAAAGCAGTCCTCTGGGTCAGCCCTGCCCTGGGAATCTCCCAGCTTGCACATGTGTTTTCTAGTCCCCACGTTCCACTCAGGCCGGTACTGCCTCAGGCAAACCCTTTACTCATGAGGCCTGCGTTTCTGTCTCAGATCTTCTGCCAGTGGTTGCCACCTGGGAAGATGCCTGGCCTCCTCTGTTTGCCCATGAAACAGGGGGTGTGACTTCAGAATTCCGGGGGTGAGCCCTATTGTTGCCAAAAATGGCTGCTGCTCTGTGCCTCAGGGCAACACCGCTCCCCCATGGTTCCCTCTCAGCCGACCGTCCTCTCCTCACTCCTATGCCACAGAATCAGCACTGACCAGCAGCAGGCCAGGCCTGTCCACACTTCTCAAGAAATCACACAAGAATCTGGACTCCTGGGGGACAGGCCTCCAGACCTCAGAGTGAGAGTAGAAGGGAGTGTTGGGAGCTCAGAGTTGCAGGTAGAGAATATATACATTTTTATATGGTTTTATACAGTTTTATGCCTGGCAGGAGAATGCCATGGCACCCTAGTAGGGGAGGTTGGTCCAGTTTTTAGAGGGTCTCTCCCATGGAGTGTAGTGGGAGGACCTTTGAAATCTGCTCGTTTGTTTGTGGTGCACTCCAAGCCATTCTCATGGGGCAGGAGGCTCCCGTCCACTTGGTGATGGATTTTGTACCTTTGTTTGTATCCTTGGGGTCACAGCTCGCCTCAGCGGGGTTGATGTGCATTCTTCAACCTTCTCTCTTGGTGCAGCTCTAATCCACCAGGTCACTTGCTAAATTTCTGTCCTTTAACTCTCTTTCTGGAAGGGAGCCTCTGTGGAAAGCTGGCTTCAGTCAGCCATCTTGTCTCCATCCCCTGAAATTCTTGTTTTTCTAACAAGCTGCATTTTCATACTGCACTGGACCCTGCATACTATGTAGCAGGTCCTATGTGCAGCGTAGAGCCTATTCCTAGTACACAACTGGCACCCAATAATTGTTAACAACTGTTACTGATACGCTGTCCCTGCTATTAAATGCGGTTTCTTTATGATGTTTTCCTCTGAAGACAGATTTATCATCCCATTATTTAATAGAGGTTGGAGAGGCCACCTCATGTGTGTAATTGTATTTGACTAATTCTTAGAGTTGAGTGTGTGCTCTGGAACAAGGACTGCTGTGTTGACAGAAGGATTAGTATGCTAGGTCACATGAGCAGGCTGAGGGCACCTACCCCCACCAGAGTCCTCTTGGTTAGCACCAGCCCCCCCAGGCTTCAGACCCATCTCTGAGGTTGACATTCAATCATTCGTATTGTAACCGCTACAAAACAGGGCCAGGGGAAGTGTTGCTATTCCACCACTAAAGTGGGTGGCCAGAGTTTCAGTTAACAGGTTATGAAATTGAAGGCACCTTAATGTATTAGAAGTTCAAATGGACTTGCTAATTTAATTTCTCTCTTTTACTGCTTCTCTTCTAAAAAAAAAAAAAAAAAAAAAAAAAACGCACAGGTAGCCCTTTTTCTCTAAGAGATATTAATAATTATGGCATTTTGCAAGAGCAGAGAAGGACATTAAGGTTTTGCAAGGTCTCTATTTGTCCCTAACTTCTCAAGTCTCCTCAGCTGGCCAGAACAGGAGTCATACCCCGGTGATTAACTGATCAAAGTTCTAGGAAATGGAATCTGCCCTTGGCTACTGTCACCAGACTCAGCTAACATCCCCACCTTCCCAGAATAATCTCTGAAAACAATTCCATCAGTCCCTGGCCACTGCCCTGCCAATGGCAAGGAGTTTGCCAAAAAAATGAATATTTAGTGCTCAAAGATAAGCATTATTATCCCAAATGTTCTCATTGTGGAAGACTTTGGTCCCCAAGGAGAGTAAATATAATATGTCCTTATGGAACACAGCAGGCTAAGGACAAAGCTGACTTTCAGTTCAGTAATGGAGGTGCAGAGGAGACCTCCCCATCCATCATCACTCCCCACATACACATACCCAGACTTCTGCTTGGTGGGAGGGTGTGGGGTGAGAGGTGGATGGGATTCCTCCCTGGTCAGCTTCCCTGTTGTCCTGGGAGTAGGTCACTCCTTCCACTGCCCACAGACCTAGGCTTCCCTTTGGCTATGCAAGAGCCTGTTGGTGAGGATATGTGGTCATGAGCATCTTTGCAACTGCTTCTTTCCACCGGCCACCCCTTCCTGGGCCTAGTGGCTCCTTGTGACCTCAGGGTAAGATGAGACTCAGCGGTCATCAGAGGTCATGTCCACTGCTCTGTGCCCCTGTTGGAACACCTTCAAGAACAGGGCTGCTGACTCTGCAGGCAGATCTGTGGGCCGAGGACTCAAGCTGAGTCTTCAGAGCTACGTGTGGCTCCAAAAATGAGGCAAGGCCAAACTGACATGTGCTATGAGTGTAAACCACACACAACATTGTAAGGCCTTATAGAAGGCAAATGTCTCATTAACGTTTATATTGATTACACATTGAAATACTATTTTAGATATTATTAAATCAGTTTCACCTGTTTTCACCTTTTTATGTGGCTGCTAGAAAATGTAAATCAGGTATGTGGCTTGCATTGCATTTCCACTTCCCTAGAGAAAACAGAGGAAATATCTCAAGAGTCAACCAGGAAGGTTAGAACTGTTGACAAAGGGCACAGGGGCCAACCTCTCCTCTAGCACAGCCCGGGGAATCCCCCACAGGGCACTTTCCAGAACTCTGCCCCTCAATGGCCTCCTACGTCCTGCTCCTAAACAGTATGGAAACCTCTGGCAAGAAGCCCCCAAAACAGGAACTTACAGTCTATCCAATGACAAATATTATCAGGATCAGAAAGTCAAACTGGGTTTTCAAGGGCCTCATGAGCATTACAAGTACTAACAGATGGTGCAAGCTGTCCCATTCTCCTCTGAGTCTTAGTACAAAATCCAAGAAACAGTCACAGATCTACACCACATCGATCCCTGCAAACAGTCACCACCCGCAGTACCGCCTTCAGTGCTAACGCAGCACACTCATTTATGGACTAATAAAACCGGTAGAGTTATTATTCCTTTAAAATATCTGGAGTATCCACTTAACAACGCACATGAAATAAATTACTTTTGGATGACACTTTTTAATTGAATTGAACTAACAGCTTAGTAATATGTTGCAATAAGAAGAATATTAGGATGATTAAAAGATCTGAAAACTCTTGCAAAATTAAATGATTAAACATAATGCTGAGTAAATGAACAAGCCTGTGTATATTAATCAGTTGTGGGCCTCCGCGAGCAGTCATGTAACTAAATGTGCATCGCGGCCCCGCACGTGCCTGCCTTCCTGCTCCCTTTATGCGGGCTCTCCATCATGCCCTCCTTACTGCCATGCTGGGCAAAACTGCTTTTTTTGCAGATAAACAATATGCTAGGAATTTAGCAAGTGTGTTACAAGAGCTATTGCTTCTTGACAAACATTCGTCCCTTTGGTTGTGGGCTTTGAGAAATGACCGTGTCGTTAATTTTCAGGCCTTGTTTTTAACTAAAATGAAACATGAAGTTTCATTTCAAAAATTAATGGAATTCTGGCTTCTATTCAGATAATGGAAATTGACATTCCTGGGATGTGCACCTGGTGGAGATGTCTCTTGTTTCACATTAACCCACTCACGTGAAGTGTTTTGAGTTCCTTGGGACCACTGAATCAGGCACTTAGGTCTTTGGAGGCCGGGGGGAGGAAAGTCATATTGGGAGAAAGTGCCCATTCCAAAGGCCCCACTGCCAAAGCTGGCTGCTGTCAGGGTAGAGGAGGGACACGCCTCTTGGAGGGGGAGTCCCTGTCTGCATCCCTCTCCCCCCACCACTGGTCAGGCCAGCCAACTCCATGCAAGTGCCTTTTGTATGACCTAGAAAACTGATTAACTTCCTTATGCGGCTCATCCCCCACCTGCCCAGATATAACACAGGTAATTTCTTTTCTGGTTGTATAAATCTTTCATGCCCAAGACACAGTCATAATTAGTTGCATAAAAATTCAGGTTACAACTCACAGTGTTATTAGAAAACATGAAAACAGTGAGAAGTTTTGTTTCTCTAATAAAAACTCTCAAGGTCTCCATTACAGAGAACAGAAAGGACTTGGTATCTCATTAAGGGTAAAATTCAATTCAGAGAAGAATCTCACTTGTTGAGCTTAATGCTTTGGGGGGATGGGTATGAGGGGAGGTCCCTGCCACTCCCAGCAGGAAGCTTAGAGCAGGTCTGTGTACTCCCCTCCCCTGGGCCACGTGGGCTGAGTCTGTGCTTCCTCAACTGGTACTCCAAGAGCCATCTGTTTGATGAAAATACATTCCCCAGATTAAAGTGCTGCCCAGGCCCATTTTGTAGCACACCATATTGGAAAATAATACTGGACTTCCATTAGGCTATTGGCTGCTAAAGAGTAACTCGGCTTTCTCAACAGTCTCAATTGTAGTAAAGCACTACAATTGTCTCAATGTTTAGGGGCACTAGATTGCTCTTCCCCAATTTGGCAAATTAAGAGCCATAGAAAGGAATCACATTCCTCTGGCCCTCCAGGAGACCAAGAGGACAACTTGCAGGCAGGTAAGTGCTGGCAGCCCTTTTCCCTGTGGCAGCTCTTCCTCCGTCTGGCCCACCTCAGGCCTGGAAGTCAAGCTCAGGAAGCAGCTCCATCTGACTCCAGGTTAGAATGTAAGATGCCCCTCAGAGAGCCAAGGCTTTGAACCTCAAAAATGGAGTAAAGTCTCCCAGAAGCTACCAGTCCTGAGACCCAAACCCATGGTGAACTATTATATACCTCCTTTCCAGGTGGCACAGTGGGTTACAGCTATTCCACCATAGATCCAGCAACTGGATTGGCTCTAGGCCTTGGATAATGTGAGGGATAAGCTGCCAGGCAGAGGAACATGGGCTGGGGGCGACCCCCACCCCACAGAATCCCACCCCCACGTTGTCACCTGAAACACTAGAGTCAGACCCTCACCTCAGCAGATTTCATTCCTCACTTTTCTCCAGGGCAGAAATGCCGAGAACATTAATTTGTCAAAACTCTGAAAGCCACAGGCTTGAGCCAACAAGGAGAGAAGCAATCAGGACTTTGTCATCAGAGGAGGCGGACAGCCCCCGTGTCCTATCAAATTTAGTCCAAAATGTATTTCGCCATTATCGTAACTATGCCCTTCAGCTGCCACGCCGTTTCAGGAATGGAGCGCTAATACATTCTGCAGCACAGTTTCTTCATGGGGAGGACGGGATCCCGGTGCCCCTTGACAGAGAGAGAATAATAGCATAATGCAACAGAACATTTTTGAAATGCTAATGCACGCTCCTTGCAACTTAATTTTATTTTTTTCTTATTGGCTTTTTATATGACATTTCACAGTCCTGTAGCCTCAATAGCTAGATCTGCATCATAAAAATGACAACACCATGATTTAAGGAGGAGAGTCCATCAGAGTGAAATGGATGGTGTGCTTCTAAAGTATCAGTTTAGCACCTCTTACCTGGGGTCAATGTTCATTTTCAATACATCATTAAAGCATCCCGTGAAATCCCTCGGAGAGGGACTGTGTTCTCCCTCCCCATCTCCATGTTGGGTTTTGGAGATAATGAAGTGGAACCCTACAGGAAGGGCCGTGTTAGACACTCACGCTTTATTGAGTTAGGGGCTACCAGGGAATGTTGACCTGGATTAAAGACCTGGGGAGGGAAGGAGAGGGAGAAGAGCAGGCGTGTGGGCATGGAGCTTTCCATCCGGAACTTGGTAGTCAGCTGCAGATGCCTCCCCTCTCTGTCAGCCTGACGAGCACAGTGTTCACCAAGCCAGTGTTCATAGAGGTCTGCGTGAGATTAGAGAGGACACGCTATTGTGCCTCATAGAACTCTCCTGACCCAGAGTCCACTCAAAGGCAAACAGGATGAACAGGTCCAGCACACCTTACATAGAGCAGGACAAAGGCCCATCTATAGTGAGGACTTGAACCAAAGCATTGGACTGATTGAAAACCCCCAAAACCCAAACCAGCACGCATTCCTAAGAACACAGCCCTCAAGTCCAACTGCTTTTGTCTGGTCACCATGAGACCTTGAGACAGATATTCTTGAGGCTTTCTTTCCTTTTCATTTTGAAATAAAATCTTTTGTTCCAAAGTAATGTATGCTAATTTTACAATATTGCATAGAAGTTGAAAGATTACCACTGTGGATAACCTCCCCTGGCAATGTGCCTGGGCTGCCCCAGATTTCCCTTACTGTGCGGGCAAACACCCATGCAAGAATTTTTGTGATCTGGGATCAGATTCTACTCATTGTTTTGCAACTTGCTTTTCTCACTTAAAACCATATCCAGTCAGTCCCAATAGATTTGCCTGGCTCTTTCCCATGGCTGTATAATATTCTTTTTGGAGCCCAGATGTAATCTATTCAATCCGTCCCTGTAATAATGGGGATTCAAGTTGTTCTTATTCTTTCTGTAGCACGAATAATAACTTCAATTGGCATCATCGGTAACAGAAATCTTTGCACGTTTGTGCAAGTATACTCTCAGGTAAATCCACAATCGGCTTCCTAAAGAGCCTGACTTTGTGAGTGTTCAGCAACTCCTCTAGAAGTGGCAGGCTCTCACTTCCATTGCCTTATGGTTTCCAAAGTTAGGAAAAAGCTAAGCAGCCCACGCCCTCCTCTGTGTCTCAGGACGAGGAGAGAAGTAGTTGAGGTTTGCACTAGAAGCTACTCCTGAGAAAGTTGGGCTACAAAGGCAAACGACTCCTGCCTCCCCCCACCTCAGGACACCTGAGGACTCTTCAGATGCGCATCATCTCAGCTTCTCATGAGCCCTGTGCCGTGAGTGGCAGCTTAAATCACCCAAAGTAGGGGGCAGCTCAGAAAGGAAGGGCCTTGGAGCTCTGGGAGTTGACATAAAATTCTCCACCACATGGTGTGGGAAGGCACAGCCTCGACCAGGTGACCTTGGCGCACAGGCCTCAGCAGGTGGAGTTCTGGGAAGAGGGAATCCTGCTCCATTCTTGGTGGATGGTGCTCGTTCCAAGACCTGCCAATTTGTCAGTTCTGTCCCAATGACCTGATTGTCCACTCAGATGTCTCCAGCACATAGATATTCAAAGTGAAGCCCTCTTTACAGCTTCAGTATTGACCACATGAGTTTTCCAGAAACTACTCCATAGCAGCTACCATTTTATTTAAGTCTATTGGTTTTGGCTTTTTTTTTTTTTTTTTTAATGTAAAGTGGTTCACTTTCAATTAGAGGGTTGGGCTGGTGCTAGTAAAACCTAATTCCTCTCCAGCACTGGGACACAGCCCATCAGTGATGCTGCTCTTTTCTGCTGAGTCTGGATGTGGCTCAGATGCCTTCTCAACACAACCAAGTAGAACTGATGAATGTGTTGAACCCACCCGCTGTCCCTGTTACCACAGACATAGAACACAGACCAAGAAGTGAAAGGTGCGTGTGAGCGTCCCACTGTCATGCCAGTCCCTGCAGGCCCCAGATTTCACAAACTAGTATAATTATTTAAAAAAAAAAAAAAAAAAAAGATAAAAACTTAGAGGTCTAATTTAGGGCTGCCAACCTTTCATTTGGCGAAGTAAGAACCAGTAGCTTCCATTACTACAAAAATGCCATAAAAGAAAGGACATAAGTCATAAAGGAGACAATTTCGGACTAAAGGAAAGGTCATTGGCCAATTACAGTGACATTACCAACACCACAGTGCATACACCCGAGATGACACCTCCCACAGGGCAGCACCAGCCCTCAGAGCAGTGTGTGACTTAGAGTCACGTCTGCAGGGAATCGTCGGGATGCCAGGGTGGCCGCCCAAGCTCGGCACAGGTATCAGCTCTCTACCTTCACAGCTCTCCTGCACCCGGCCTGCTCGTCGGTTAGTGGAGGGAAAGGCCACGCTCTGCCTAGCCAGCCAGGTTTCATGCCATAAATACCTCTCAGCTGTGTCTGCCCTGGTCATGAGGCTTCCCCTCCTGAGACAAGCACAGCACAAGGTACCATGTGCACAAGGGTACCATGTGCTGAATTCTTCCGGCATTTCCATGGTTGATTTACAGTTTGCAGACAAAATTGACTTTTAAAAATATAGGCAAAGCTTGCAAAGCCCAAGACCTACCTAACCTAGTGAACTAAACACCAGTCATCCCTGACACCATTCTGAACTTCAAGTTTTGGGAAGCCCTTGGCACAATGGTTGAAGTGCAGCTAGCTGGTCACAAGTGGAACGTCGGCAGCACTGCCCAGGAAACAACCCTCCAGGACAGAAGGGGCAGCTGCCTCCTGGAAGGAGGTCTCAGCCCTTCACACCAAGCCACAGCAGGGAAATGTGGAGGCTAGGAAAGTCTGCCTCTTGTGCCTAATGACGTTCTTCCTGTTCTCTGGCCCCCTGTTCTCTGGGCCCCGTCCTCTGCATTGGAAGCGATCTAGCAATCTCTTTCTTCCTGAGTGTTAGCGGCTGACAGCATTGGCAGGCTGCTCCTTCCAGCAGGGTTTCAGTTTCAGCAATGGACTCAGGGACCCACTGATTGGCAGGAGACCAACATCAAGTCCTCCCCCATCAATCCCCCCCCCCCCCCCAGGCCACACTGTGACCATGGTGCTTTCCTTGCTCCCACCTGGTCATCGGGGTAGAGGGTCCCCTAGGACCTGTTGAATCAACACCACCCTGTTTTTCCTGCTACTGTTATCCATCCCCCAGATAAAGTGGCCCTGAGAAAGGAGATCACAAAGACTCCAGGGAGAGAGACATCCCAAGCAAGGGAACCCACTCTGCCTGGCCCATGACTTGTAGGGACCTCTTAGAAGGTTTTGGAGGTGGCAGCATGCACTTCCCTCTGGCTCCTGCAGCAGTGAACCAGAATGGTTAGGACACTCCCAAGAGCCAAGGAGGCCCGCTGAGAAGCCAAGGACAAAAGGAGACCTGTGGTCACTGCTCTGGGCATCTCCTGCCCAGGCTTCCCTCTGTGCAGGACAGCAGACACCCCACAGCTTCAACTGCTACTGGCCAACCAGGTGCGGGTCCTAGGCCAGATGCACAGGGGGCACCCCCAGCTCCCAGGATGCCTGTATCTCCAGCTTTCAGGCAAGCAGAGGACAAGAGAGGACTATGAGAAACTGGACAGAGGAAGGCAACTGACCCACACCCATCTCACAGAAGGACAGAGGGATCTGAAAGCCCTGGTCCTCCCTCCCAGGACAGATGGGATTTGCTCCACACCTATCATGGCTCAGGAGCCAGTGTGGATGACAGTCCTGAGGGGGGAGGTGAGGCAGGGGCTGCCAGGTGGACCCTGCCTGAGGCAGGCAGGCCCTCCTTATGTGGGTGGGGGCAGAGTGTGAATTCCCAACTACTTGCTCATCAAAACAAGGCCCCGGGAGTGTGCCTCACCTCAGTGCCGGAGCACTCTATGGCTCAGCCTGGGCTCATCCGCAGCCTCATCCCTCCCCAGCGCTGCACCTTGAGGCCTGCCTGCCGCTCCAAGGTCACCACAGGACTGGACCTGGAGCAGGTGCCTCTGTGGGGCCTGTACATGGAGACTTGGAAAAAACAGGGCTGCCCTGATTCCCACCAGCTGCCACCGGGCAAGCACCTGCTCCTAGCTGTCCCCAGGCCTCTTTGCCCTTCTGTGCCTCTACTGCCCGTTTTCCTCCTCCTCTTCACTTGGCTGGTGTTGTCTTGTGTGCCTGAGTGCCCGGCCTGTGGGAGGTGCTGAGGAGGCAGCAGGGAACCTGGCAGAGGTCGCTCCTGCCTCTCTCAATCCTGCCCCCCCCCACCCTCATATGCCCCCTTAGGTGCTCCTGGTTTAGCTGACACCTCCTGGGGGGATCCTATTCCCCTAGTCCCCACATAACCTAGCACAGGAGCACTGATAAGGCTGTGTTCCCAACATGAGGTGCAAGGGGAGAGCCATGCAGGGCAATCGGGAAGACTCAGGAAGGCACAATGGGTAGGGAGGTGAGGCACTGAGCCAGCTCACATAAGGTCTACACACTGCCCCCGCTGTCAGGGTAATGTCTAGGACGTGGGCCTGCAAGCAGGAGGCCTTTGAACAGGCTCTGGCCTTTGGTCTGGGAGTGGAGGAGAGACCAAGCCAAAAGGCTTGGAAAGGAGGAGGTGGCCCACCCCAGGGACCCAGAGAACATGGGACAAGAAGCTGAAGGAGCAGAAAGGCTGGTGAGGCTGGGTCTGGAGTGGGGAACTGGCTGAGGGGATGAGATGAGGGGTGGGACAAGCCATCTAGGGTAGAGATCCTGTGGACATAGAGTCCAGGCTGGCCCAGAGGGACGAGCCGGGATCAGGCCACTGCAGGCTGTCCCCAGGGCTGTGCAGGCCTGGCTCCAGCAGGTGCTTAGTCAGTGGAGGAGAATGAGCGAGCGAGCAGCTGGCTGTGGCTGAATGGGCTTCACATTCGTGACTACTTTCTAACCTCACTGTATCTCTTTTACCAGTGAATGCTATGTGGGGCACTGAGATAGTGATTCTGCTCTCTTGAAGCACCCTGGGTTTAGCAGAGCCAGTGGCTGCTGATGACACCCAGCATTTCGCAGGGACTGCTGGGCTGGCCCCCACTCTGCAGGAGGTCTTAGCATCCTTGAAGCTGTGGGCGGGTGGAGGCTTCCTGGAGGCAGGGTTATTTCTCCACCCCAGCTTCCCTGAGACCCCTGCAGATGAGGACTTGGTGGCAGTGTTGGGGACATGGTACAGTGGGAATCAGTGGGGGCAGGCCCTGAGAGAGGAACACGCCCAGTTGCCATCAGCCGATCTTTCCTCTGATTGAGCAAGTTTCTCAGGACACTTTCCTTCCTGGTGGGCCGAAGTGGAGAAGGGGAGGGAAGACAGAGAAGGATCTTCTCGGCACAGGTGGGGTACCATGGCCAGAAGGAAGCCGCCAGTTGTCAGCATGAGGCACAGGGTTGCCGGGGGGGAAACTGGGGTCTCTAGGGACAGAGCAGGAGGGGACAAGGCAGTGCTGGTCATGGGGCATCTGCACGGTTCCATCATGTGATTGGTGTTTATAAAGAAGGCACAGACTCTCCCCTGCCTAGAACTCAGAGGACTGGGGGATTTTTTTGCAGTTTTGGGCCAGGGGTGGGTTTGAACCCAGCACCTCCTGTATATGGGGCCAGCGCCCTACTCCTTGAGCCACAGGTGCCACCTGTGGCATCAGAGGATTGTTTTATCCTGACACCTTCTGAGGCCCTTGAACCATAACGTGAGCCTGTTTTTTCAATATGCAAAGGAGAAACTGAGCCTGGGCCAGCACAGCCTGGGCAGCAGATTCCCAAGGTGGGCTGCGTCCTAAGGGTACAGACCTCCTGCCCCAGGGCCACCTGTCAGGCTGTACATATTCCCCACCCTCAAGGGGGGACCCCTGCAGCCTCAGCCCTCAATGAGTCTGTTCAATGGTAAGAATTAGGTCATCAGCGCTACAAACCCCAAAACACACATGAGGTCAAGAGAAATCTGTCTCCCTGTTGCCAGGGATTATAAACTGTGTAGGGGACAGTGGTGGCAATGCTCAGTCCCAGGGGTTCCCCCACTCCTCTCTAACCTGGCTTGACAGCCTAGGGGGGAGGCTGCAGAGACCTCATGTTTAACTCTAAAAGTACCTTTAATTTGTTAGCTCCTTGAGGACAAAATTCAGATTTTTTTCTTGAATTTATAATTTTGCCTTCTCCCTCCAGCCCCAGGACATTGGAATGGGGTGTTAATCAGAATAGATTAATGTGCTGACCGGGAAGTCCCCTCAGCCAGTCCTGCCACCCTCCGTCTTCCCATCCTCCACATGGAACAACCTGCCAAAGGCTTCCGGTCCAGCATGCCAGCCCTGCAGGGGTGCCAGGCAGGTGGCCAGCCCCAGTTGAGCCAGCCCATAAGTCCCTGGTGGGTGGGGGAGTGACTCTCCTGCATAGGGATTTCAGGCTAATTCTTCAGAAATCAGTCCACTATTGACAAGTTTGTCAAGTTGTTAGAGGTAGTTTTTCAGACCTTTAGTTTCACCCCTACCCTTGTGGTCATTGGAATTTCTATATTTTCATGGGTTGGTGCCATGCCCTACCCCTGCCCCAGATGCTCCCAGACAGGCCCCTCATTGAACCCAGGACAGTGGCCACTAGAGTTTCATCCCCAGAGTCAAGATGGGGCAAGAGCGGGTCAGAGATAGAACTAACGCCCAGAGCTTTCAAGTTGACTGTCCACCAGCTTCCCAGGTTTGAGCTGAGATAGCCTGGGCATATTTGCATAATTCTGAGGTGGTGCCAACATGGCCAGCAATCATGAAAAGGCCCAGGACACACTTGGAGAATGGCCAGGAGTTCAGTCTGTCTCAAGCCAAGTGGGGGCCGGGGGAGGTGAGGCTGGAAGTAGTGAGCCTTCCCAGCACAGGGCAGAGGGCTTGCTCCCTTCCCAGCCCTTCAAGGGAGAGGAGCCTGGACCTGCCCTGAGGGGAATTTCCTCCAGAATAGGCCACCAGAGATGAGGTCCTGGCAGGGAGCAGCACAGAGGGGTGACTCCAAGGGGTAGGAGGGTGCTTGGCTATAAGATGGGGAGAGCAGATGAGATTTCGGTTCATTCGTCCCTAAAATGGACTGTTCACTCAGCTAGCCAGCAGCCTCTGAGTGTGTCTCCTAAGGATGTCAGCGCTGCAGAGAAGCAGTTTGCCTGGGGTCAAGATGTGGAGATTTCCAAACTGACAGATGGTGGAGGAATCTTTGGAGAGGAAACAAGAGGCGTTTCTCTTACTGAGACCTGTCCTTGGGCAGAGCATACATTACAGGGTTCTCTCTGAAAATTTAATTTAAATTTAAAGATAATTTAAAGAACCTACCTAAGATAAAGAGATAAATGTCCCATATAAGAAAAAGAGATTTCTCATATCCTAATATTTTAAAACTTTGCTGCCACGGATCTTGCCTAACACAGCAAAGGCAAAAGATTGGATTCTTGTGTCACAACTATGATAATGGTGACACCCCTGTTCTGGGTGCTCCCACTCCAGTCAGATGCCTGCATGGAGACCCTGCCACCACCAGGAGCAGCAGGTGGGACCACCTGCCTGGTGTCTACAGGACAGTGTGATGGCCACACCCAGAACAAGGTTGGCCTGGTCCAAGGTCAGGATAAAGAGTGACGGGGGAGGGAGGAGGCGCCCCTAGCCCCCAGGGTATAACCACCAAGACATGGGTCAGGTAGGACAGGGTTGTGTCCAAGTGTGTGAGCATTCCTGCTTCAGTAAGGGCAGTGGAAGGATAGCCACTGTCAACAAATGAAAGGTAAGTCTTCATGTTGGGGCGTACAAGTCACGATATTATTGCTAGCATTGTGGCTCTTAGTGTCTACCACGGTTCTCAGTGGTGCCACTGTTTGTATTTGGAGCCAGATGATTCTTTGTTGTAGGGACTACTCTGTGCATTAGGTGTTTAGCAGCAACCTGGCCTGTACCACTAAATGTCAGTAGGAAACCACCCCATCCTCCAGTTCTGACAACCAAAAATACTTCCAGACATCACCTAATATCTCTTGGGGGAGGGAATGGGCAAAGTCTCTGGGGTTGGTGAGATTTGCACCAAAATGGGCCTTTAGGTCCTCATCTTTCCTCATCTTTCCTCCATTAGGTCCACTTTCCTACATCTCTGTCTGCACCACATGCTCTGCTACAAAGCACGCAGCCTCTGTCCCATCAAAGGCCGGGCCTCCACTTGTAACCAGCTCTTCCTACCTCACCCACTCCGAGACCTCTCTTCTGAAATTCTCCTTTCCCTCTTTTGCACCATAAATTTCTCCCTCTTGAGCTGATCACTCCTACTGGCTTGCAAACATCCCTTAATAAACCAACCAATCTTTCCTTGGCTGTCCATATACCATCCCATTTCTCTGTGCCCCCCTTCATGACAAAACTCTTCTAAAGACTCCTTTCCTCCACCCCCTTGTGTTCCAATCTCTCTTCCATTCCAAAGAGACTTCATTCCCAATTGGAGTCCCATGTGATCTCCATGTTGCCAAAACCATGGTCAAAAATCAGTCTGCATCTGCCTGGACCACGTGGCCTCGTGGGACACAGGTGGTCCCTCCTCACCTGCCCGCCTCTTAGCTCACTTCACACTCTCTCATTTGCTCCTGGGTTGTTGAACAGTGTTTATGCTTGGGTGCATTTCCAAGTTGTATCCCCAGCCGGGACAACTCTCCTGAGCCCCAGACTCACATCCCACTTCCCAGGCCTCAGTCCAACTCCCACAGTTCCAGGACAGAACCCTGCATTTTACCAAAAACACTCTTCCTCCCTTAGCCTTTCAGGAAATGGAGGCAACACCCACCCAGCTTTTCAGGCCCCAAACCCAGTATTCAGCCTGGACTCCTGCCTTCCCTCAGTCCCCCCTATCCCATCAATCATCAGACTTGCTGGCCCCACCTCCTCCGGAGGCCCAGATCAGCCCACCCACCTCCGAGCACCCAAAGCCCCACACCGAGGCAGCAACCTCCTCCCAGGTCCCTGCTTCCTCTGTGGTCACTGTCCTGACCACACACAACCAAGCTGTGCCAGCCCTCAGCCCCCTCCTCTTTGACAGAACCCAGCTTGTCCACCTCCTTCCACAGCCACAGGTGCCCCCAGGTCAGTCAGGGGGCTCCAAGTTTGCTTAAGGAGGACCAGGTGACACAAATCTTGCTAACATACCATGAGGGGATGTTGGCTTAAGCAGGGGTCCTCAAACTGCGGCCCACGGGCCACATGTGGCAGTGTGATTGTATTTGTTCCCATTTTATTTTTTTACTTCAAAATAAGATATGTGCAGTGTGCATAGGAATTTGTTCATAGTTTTGGTTTTTTTTTTTTAAACTATAGTCCGGCCCTCCAACGGTCTGAGGGACAGTGAACTGGCCCCCTGTTTAAAAAGTTTGAGGATGCCTGGCTTAGGGCCTCTAAGGAAAGGGGTCTTTGTGCTTCAGCTCACATCCCCTCCACCAGCTACCTGCTACCAACAAAGCAGGCTGCGGAAGAGTGGCCTGCTGAGGATCACAGGGTGGGAACAAGGAGCTCACGAGGACAACGTCCTGGAGCCATGGAATTAACCCAGGGCACTCTCTCCTCGTGATGCACATTATACACTTTCCTTATAAGGCAGCCCCATTTGCAGCCAGAGTTTTCTGTTAACCAGCTGAAGTCGTCTCAATCAACACACAGCTGGTCTTTAAAATCCTAACCTCCTCCACTGGCTTTTCATAAAATAAAACACAAGCTCCATCACCATAGCCAGGAGCCCCAGCAGCCCTGCCTCTGACCACATCCCCACATCCCCAGCCTCCTTCCTTACCACTGCCCCCCGAGGCCATCCTCTCTAACTCCATGCTGCCCTCCCCCACTCACACCTGTCGTATCGCCTGTTGGTGAAGCTCCTCCAAACTCCAACCCTGAACTCCTCTGCCAAGGTCCAGACCAGGCCAATGGGGACCAATGCCCTTCATGACCGCCTCTGCTCCCAACAACTAGGCTTAGTGGAGCTCCCTGCCGTGTTCCTGAAAAGCAAACAAAGCTGGAGGAGCTTCTCAGTTGGGTCCTGAAACCAGAGCAGAGCAGGAGGGGTGCCCCTCACGGGGAGCAGAGTCTGCCTGTGGCTCCCCCTGGCCAGGAAGAGAGGGCTGAGGGCCCCGGGAGCTATGCTGGGAAGGATCGAGAGGCCAAGAGCAATGTTGCCTCTAAAGAAGGAGGTTGGCAGGAGTTCCACAACCCCGGGAACAGCAGAGCACATGGCCAGCACAGGCACCCCTCAACACTCAAGAAATTGAATCAAAAACAAATGCACTGATGTAAACTGTTCTCCAAAATGGTCTGCTGATGCCTGTTTACAAAACATAGCTGTGACTTAGCGTTCTCAGGAGACGAGATAATTAAACAGAAAACAAGTTATATTTATTCATGTTCTTTCAAGCTCCTGTGGCTTCTTCCCTTCGCAGTCATGAAACACAGTCTGCCACTCAGACAGAGCATGGCCCATGCTGCAGGGTGGAGGTGGGACAGGGGACACCAGGGGTGGGGGTAGCTTTGCCTCTGGCTTCTGCTGGTGCTCAAGCTGCCTGCTAGACACACGACACCCCAGGAAGCTTGGGGACAGAGGCCTGGACAGGAAAGATTTCCATCCATTCTGCTTCCTCAGCCAAGGGTTTTTAGCAGCACAGCCCCATAGTTTAGAAACCACCTTCAAATCTTGTTCATGGACGAGAACATGAAAGTGATTCCAGATCAAATGCCTCGGAAAGGTTTAAAAGGTCCTCATCAAGACAAAGACACACTTCAGGGCTGCTCAGGGGTCCCTAGGCTCCCCTCCCAGCTTCAGAAAACAGTGTCTCATCATGCAAGGGAATAAACCCAGGTGCACAGGAGCCGTTCCCGACACCCCATTTCCCTGGCCCCTCATCCGAACCATTTCCCAGCCTGCCCCTTCGTCTTCTCTTCATCTCCACAGTCATCACCCAGCTGTCCCCTGAGCTGTGGCCTCTGCCTTCTACCTGGCGTCCTCACATTATTTCCTCTGCCCCTCCACTCCATCATCACACGACAACCAGAGCGAGCCTTTGAGCATGCAAATCAGATCACACCATTCCTTGACTTAAAATCCTCCTGACCTCTTTCCATCACCTTAAATGAAAACCATAAGCCCTTTCCTTCACCCTGCCTGCCACGGGCTACTTCCTGCCTCGCTGACTGCATCTGCACCTCACGACCCTTCCCTGTGCTTCAGCCACTTCAGTCTTCTCCAGTTCTTAGGTACTCTAAGCCCCCGTCCTGCCTCAGGGCCTTTGCAGGAGCTGCTTCCTCTAACGAGAGCGCCCTTGCCCCCATTCTGGGCATGACAGCTTTCTTCTCATCTTAAAGATCGCCACTTAAGAATTTCCTACTCGGAGAGCCTTTCTCCACCACCACACCCGCATCTTAATAGCTAGGCCTCCCCGGCTGTTCCCTCTCTTGGTATTCTCTCGGCCTCTTCCCATCTGTGATGCTTATTTTACTGTATAATTTTTGCACACTCTCTCCCAGCCTGCTCTGAGACACCTCCTCTTTCCTTAGGTCAGCAGTTTGAACACCGTCGTAGTAGACACAGCTGTGGGGTGAGGGAGTGAGCTCCCTGTACAGAACATTCTGGGGTTTGGAGCAGAAGTTGGATCTCTTCTCGTTAGAAGAGTCTCAGGAGGTTCCTGACCTGGACAACTTGGCCTCTCCAAGGTCCCTTCCGCATCTCATTACAAGTTCTTCGGTGGAAATACACATACTTGTATTTCTTTCTCCTCTGAGGGAGTGTATTAGCTAATCAACGCCAGCTGCTGTAAAAACTCCCAAATCTCAGTAGTGTGCACAGGAAAGGCCGATTTCCCACCCTCATCAAGTCTGATGGAGTTGGGCAGCTCTCCTTAAAGAACATTGGGCCGTGTTCTTGCTCTCACTAAACTCATGACCACACGGTCTCCAAGGGATGGAAGTAGGGGGCAGGATGTTGACTGTGTTGGGGATCCCTAGAGAAATGAAACAATAGAAGATGTATAGGGATACGTAGATATAAAGAGATTTATTATAAAGAATGGGCCCCCATGACTATGTAAGTCCCAAGATCTTTTCTTGGAGACCCAGGGGAGCTGATGGTATAAGTTCAAGCCTACAGGCTCTAGACCCAGGAAGAGCCAAAGTTTTAGTTCAAGTCCAAAGGCAGGAATGGACTAACATGGCAGCCCAAGCAGGAGGGGTTCCCTGTTACTCAGGCTTTTTATTCTATTTAGGTCTTCTGCCGACTGGATGACACTAACCCACATTAGGAAGGAAAACCTGCTATATTCAGTCCACTGACCTAAACATTGGTCTCATCCCCAACCACCCTCAATGACACACCCAGAATAATGTTTGAACAAACATTTGGACGCCCTGTGGCCCACTCAAGATGATACATAAAATTAACCATCTCAGAGACATATGGGTTGTGTAGCCAGGTATGTTCACCTCCCGTCAATCAGACCCATAGCCCCATCCTGGCCCCAGGAGCAGCTGGGATTCTGTAACTTCCCACCACTCTGCACACAGCATTCACCTTCAGGTTTAGTTTTCCCAAATCTAAAAAGGTTTACTGGCCAGAGGAGAGAAAATAGAGCCCCAGAGCTCAGAAGGGTGCGTGGTAACCTTGCAAACAAGGAGAACCCAACTGTAGACTGGGCAGGACGTGGGTTTGCTGTGTTTGGTCCCCACTGTGTCCAGCACTAAGAACACAGAGAGGGCTCTATCAAGAGAGGGTAACCAAGCTCTGCAGGAGTCAAGGGCTCTTGACTGAGGGACTATGGACAGGCCCAGGTCTCTGCTCTCTCTTCCCATTTAACACCTGTCTTCCCTGTTGAGCTGGGAGCTTCAGATTGGCAGACACTGAGGCTATTTGCTTGCCAGTACATTCCAACTCTATCCTGGCACCTAGTACATGCTTAGTAAATAATTGTTGAATGAGTACTACCCTAATTGCTCACTTGCTTAAAACTACTTATTAAGTCCCTTCTGTATGCTAGGCATTGCATTAGGTGCTAGGGAAACAAAAGAAATAAGACAGAGTTTCTGTCTTATGCAGCTTTCAAAGGTGTTTGTTTATCCCAGAGGGCAGAACTTGACAACTAAGCTGTAGTAAAGGTTGAACTAACACCAAGTAACATAAGCTGACTGAAGAAGTAAATTCCCCACAGATCTGAGAGTAACTAATAAGTGTATTGCCATCCTCACAATGAGGCAAGCAAGAGGGAATATGACAGCCACAGAAAGACTGAATCAGATTGTGCATAAAGAAACATAAAGAGGTCTGAAGACAGGTGCAGTGTCCTCCTGTGTGGCTTTGGAGCAAATGTGGCTAGTACAGAGGAACCAGTGCAGGCTGCATGCACCCTAGTGTGCAAAACATGCACCCAGGTGTCCTGTTCTTGGCCTCCCACCTGCGAAGTCAAGTGTTTGAAAGGGGCCCAGAAGCTGGGCACAGTGGTGTATGCCTGTAATCCCAGCACTCTGGGAGGCTGAGGCAGGAGGATCACTTGAGGCCAGGAGGTTGAGACCAGCCTGAGCAAGAACAAGACACCATCTCTACGAAAAATAGCAAAACTAGCCAGGCCTTATGACAGGTGCCTGTAGTCCCAACTACGCAGGAGGCTGAGGCAAGAGAATCACTTGAGCCCAGGAGTTTGAGGTTGCAGTGAGCTACAATGATGCCATGGCATTCCAGCCTAGGGCAACAGAGTGAGACTCTGTCTAAAGGGGGAAAAAAAATAAAAGAAAAAAAAGGGGGGCCAGAGTGACAACCTCTTGTGGAGAAAACAGAGAAGACAAAAAGCGCCCACACATCCCCACCCGCTTGCCCTGCGCATGATCCCACCAAGCCAGCCAAAGCAGCTGCACTCTGTAAACACAAGAAGTTGAAGGCCCAGGAGATATTGGCACATGGCCCATCCCCTACTTGCTCAGGAGACATTGGGCACACACTTCACATTACCTTGGTTTCTGCCACCCACTCACCAACTTCACAGTGCGGCTCTGTCACAGGGACAAGACCAGATCAGTGGAGTCTGTCATTCAGTTCTAACATCTTTGGTGGCTCCCAGGGCACTTGAGGGGTTCATTCCAGGGAGCAGAACTTGATAAAGCACGTTAATTTACAAGGACAGTGTGAGAAGAGCTGCAGCTACAAAGATGTGTCTAAGCTCATGGCCTGGGCTTTCTCTCCAAATTGCCCTAATTCCCAAGCCAGTCCCTGAGCCTGGGTTTGCCCTTCAAGCCTCAGTCAAAAATACTGATGTACAAAGCAGATTGATTGAGCTTTTGACAGAGTCTTTTCACCAACAGGGTCGTTCAAAAAAATGACAAATGTCCAGGTAGGAATGTGTTCCATTAGTGTGTTTCTGACATAAGAAAACTAACACCAACTTGACAAGAATTTGAGAAATTTAATTTCTATTGCTGCGAAGCACCAGAATCCTGTTTGAGAGGGTGCTGATGGGTTTATGAGTATCTCATCGAGTTCAAATCAGTGTGAGAAATAGCACCTGAGATTAAGGGAAAGCTGTAATAGGAAATAAACCCAATTCTCCAACGACTTTATAGGCGTCTGCTTTCTGGAAGGATGTTTGTTACCCTGCTTGTGGTAAGCCCATTAATACCCTGTGACCACCCCTCCTCTCCAAGTTCCAAGTGCGCAGGGAGAAATGCAAGGACTGGTGTTTACAACCCCTTGTATCTGGAAAATCCAGGGTGTGTTTGTGCTCTGGTTTAGAGAGCATAAAGAGAAGTGGCTTGGCCTTCAGCCCACCTACTGTGTGCCAGGCACCGTGCTAGGCACCAGAGTCCAAACAGCTCTGTCTGGGATCCCCATGCAGGATACAGCTGGTGGCTCAGGAATGCCTGGCTTATGCTAACAAGTCTACACTGACTTTGACAATCATTGCAGCATGACCCATGCCTCCTCATCCCAGGGGAAAGCAAAGGGCAGCCTAGTGATGTCAGAAGGCCTGACACACATGAAGATGGGGGACCCTCCCTGTGAGAACTCCCCAACTTGCAAAGCATCTTTCTGGTGCCAGTTCTCCCAGCAGGACATCTGTCACTCTGTGGGCACCAACCTCTGCCCAATAATACCCAACCCCCAACCCAGCCCCCTCTTTCCAGGGACACCAGCCTCTTTATACAAATTCGTTCTCACCCCAGACATTAGCCTCTGGCCATTAGCACCTGGGACTTACCTGGCCCCTTGCCTTAAAATGTGCCTGTGGCAGGGATGAGGTTGGGTAGATGTGTGACCACCAAACACCAGGGAGAGGCCCTCCCCATCATGTTGTGGGGGCTTAATAGGACTGTGGGGCCCCTCAGCTGGGCCACACCACCACCAATAACTCCTCCCTGTGAAAGCTACCCCCATCACTCTCCAGAGAAAGGGCAGCGGTGGGGGCAAGACTGTAGGAACCAAATCTGGCTTCAGTTTTGAGGGTTCTGTTTTCACAGTGGGATCCAGCTGTCTGCCCTGCTCACGCCCAATGTTCTGACTTCCAGATAGGGTCATGGTGGGGGTGGAGGGAAGAGAAGGGGTCCTCTCTCATTCCTATGGTGGTTATAGGCTGTTGATCTGCCCAACTCACCCTTTCTGGTAGATGTTTGACCCCACCCCAACCACCTGTCACCTGGCCATAGAGGTAGCCACATGGCACGGGCCTAATGAGTCAGTCACTACTGAGTGCACAATATTCGAAGCACTTGGCTACAGTGATCGCTTCTAGAAAGAACACAGGAGCCATGCTGGCCAGAGTCCCCACCCCCTACAATTTTTCCAGGGCTCTCAGGAGACATTTGGTCTCTTTCTCTGAAATCCCACATATGGGGACAATCCACATATGGGGCCACCACTGGACATCTTGCAACCAGGTAGAGGATTCCACTGTTTCGGGTCGATGCCTGCAGCCTCCTCTGCTCCCCCACCCCCACCCTGATTTTCTCATTATGGGAACTCAATCATCTTCCTTTTCTTTTTCCTAAGCTAGTTGAGCATTTCTGAGAGTTTCTATTACTCAAGCCTAAAAAAAGTCCTAACAAATTCACCAGGAAAGTCTCTTTCAATCTTCTTCACCTAATATCTAAGTGTATCCTGACGTTAAAACTTTAGGGTCCCAGACTATCCCATGAGGTCATCTTGTAAGTGGGGGCCAGAAGGACAAGGAGCTCAGAACAGACAAGTGGAAGGTGCCAAGCAGGCACATGCTGAGACCAGAACCCGCAAATGGGATGGACCTGCTGGCACCGTGATAAATAATGCTGGAGGCAAAGCAGGGGCAAGACCAAGGATTGCTCTGAATTCTACATGTGAAGTTGTGGGCAATGGGGAGCCACTGATGGCTTTTGAGCAGGGCTGGGACATACCTTGTTCTAAAAGTGGCAATAAGGCAGCAGGACAAACTGGAGGAGTGACCACCCAGGAGGCTGTGGGGGGCCTGGGATAGAGAAGAGAGCAGGGCTCGGAGGCATCAGGAGGGAAGTTTCTGTGGAACTTGAAACTCTTGGTGCCACCTTTTGAGGCTCACTTTTTACCATCACGGATAAATAGGCCAAGAACAGAGGCAGATAGCACTTGAGGACAAGGGAAGGCACAGCAGGCAGCACTGCAGAGCTGAGGGGGTCTCTGAGGACATCTGCCTGGAATAATCTACTCAAGACTTCCAGAACCTAAAAGTGAGGCTGGCCCAAAGCCTTCTTCACACAGTCCCTCATTGAATCATGTCCAAGCTGAGGTCCAGGCCCAGGCAGGGAACTGCCCAAGACCACCCCACTCATCAGCAACAGAGCCAGGCCTGAAGGCCAGGTGTCCTCCCCACACCCCCTGTTTGCATGAGCCCTGGGAAGTCACTCAGTCCTAGTCTTGCCACTTAGCAAGGAGTAAGGCCTGCTTGGGGAGGGCTTGTCACCCGTAAATAACTGGGAGCAAGAGCAGAAGGAGAGTGCTCAGTTGCTGTAAATCTCTTCAGAATTTTAAGAGGAGCTGGGGAATATTGACACGAATTAAATCCAATAAAACATTCATTTAATTAAACTTTAAGTGATCCAAATATTTGCTGTTTGGTTAATATTTGTGTAGCTGACAGGAGCAGAATTGCGATGGTTTTGTCAGGATTCACGCATCCTAATTTTGCATGAGTTTCTCTTGTGCTAAATGCACATCCTCATACATACAAATCATCACGAATGTGCTCAGGGAGGGCAGCAGGCAGGTGTCCTAGCCAGCGGGGGACTGCTGGGACACCAAGGGCTTCCATCTCCCACTTGGGTTTTTAACCCCAGGTTATAGGCTTTTTCTAAAACTGGAGAATATAACTTTGGGGTCACATGGAGGAGGGGGATCCTACATTTAATATAGGTCCTACATTCCAATGAGGGGCCATGCTCCTAGCCTGGTATTTAGGAGCCCTGGAGATCCTGGCCTCCCAGACTGCCTCACCTCCCCACCACCTGCACTCCCCCTTCTGTCTATCCAGACCCCCTCCCATCTTGTAAGGCAGAGTTTTCAGGGTACCACAAAACCTTCTGGGATGCTTGCTAAAATCTGGATGCCCACCTAGTCCACCAGAGAGTCTATCTCAGCCTGGGGCAGAGGGGCAGGAACCTGAGTTTTGATTACCCACCCTGAGATATATGTTGCAGGCAGCTGGGGAAGCAAACCTGAAATCAGAGCTCAAGCCGGAGGAAGGCCTGCCTCCTCCCAGAGGCCCTCCCTGGCTGCACACTTGGTCTTCTCTTTCTAGTCAGAACAGAGCTCAGACATGCAGTGAAATGTGGGTTCTTTTAATAACTAACCTGACTTCTTCAGAGCCCACCCACCCCCTAAACTGGGAGAAAAATTCAACTAAATGCTTGATCCATGGTAAAGCTCAATCCCAGTGGACAATTTAACAGTCCCAGTAAGTGACACTCTGTCTACAAAGTGCCTCTTGTCTGCAGGTTCCTCCCCCATGCCTCCCAGCTGGCTTCTGAGTGTGCACAAAGCCACATGGTGTTCCTGCTCCCTCTGGTTGCCCTGTTGGCTGAGCTCAGCCCTCCGTGTGCTCTTGGTCTGGGCTCACAGCCTGGTGGGGTGTGGAGTCAGGACGCTCCCCCAAGCAGGGCCTCCTGAAGCCTCCCTCGAGGTCTTAGGCACTTCCCTCTGGCCCTGGTCTGGCAGTCAAAGGCAACAAGGTGTCAGGGACCGAAGGGGCTCCAGCTGTCTGCCCAGACTCATGTAGTTGCCCCAGGTTGGGGGAGCAGTATCCTTCTAGGATAACTCAGCCCCCATCTCACTTTTCTCATCTACACACTGGCAGTCTCCCAGAGCTTCCAGAGCATGGAGCCTTGTGGCCATGGGGAGTCCCCTGTATACTCAGGGAGTACTCGGGGGCCTAGATCCTAGGGCCCCCAGGATACAGTGAGAGCTAAACAATTTTAGCAAATTCTCATTCTTTCTCTCTCTCCCCTTTCCAAAGCCTAGGTCTTGCTACAGAGAGTTAATGCCTCCTCTCTCCTGCCCTGAGCAATGAAGCCTCATGACTCAGAGGTGGGAGGGCAGTGAGCAGAACGTGATTTAAGAGAGAACTTGAAATGCATCACTTTAATGTTTGTAAAATATTATGCCGGTTGCGTCTACATCAATCACTTGGTGCTTATCTTTCCTCTTGAGGGCTCCTTCACCACGAGTCACATTTTTCCTGTGTGTGACTGCCCCCTCCCCACTGGCCTGTTGGCTCTCTTACTTCTTTCTTTCATTTTTTCCATTTTTCATCTATTCATCCCAGAGCCCTGATGAAGCACCTAGTGTAGATATTGTTCATCTCTGTGAGCCCAGGGCCAGACTGCTAAGTGTTTGGTGGGGAAGAGAGGGTTCTGCTGCTCAGGATCTGACCTTAGGCTCCCTGCTCTTGATTCAGCGCCTCTGCAGTGCGCTGCACCTGCTGCTGTTTTCTCCCCATCCTCCCCCTCCCACGAGCCTGCCAGAGGGTGCAGGCCACAGTAGTGCTGCAGCCTAGTCGCAGCTCACAAGTGCCAGCTGAGCTGGATAACTCAGCTTCCAACTCTGTGCTTTGCTCTAGAGCAGGGGTCCTCAAACTTTTTAAACAGGGGGCCAGTTCACTGTCCCTCAGACCGTTGGAGGGCCGGACTATAGTTTAAAAAAAAAAACTATGAACAAATTCCTATGCACACTGCACATATCTTATTTTGAAGTAAAAAAACAAAACAG
>CAUYPK010016325.1:0-22464 GCA_963574355.1 Loris lydekkerianus | reverse complement strand
ATGCCTAGAGATTCTGAAATACAGATAGCAGACAGCTTCAGAACCCCAG
This sequence comes from Loris lydekkerianus, assembly GCA_963574355.1. Taxonomy (NCBI): domain Eukaryota; kingdom Metazoa; phylum Chordata; class Mammalia; order Primates; family Lorisidae; genus Loris; species Loris lydekkerianus. The sequence continues at coordinate 22,415 of CAUYPK010016325.1, read as the reverse complement.
CATGACTCAAGCCCAATAAGTCATCCCCCAGGCATATCACAATTAGCTTCACTTAAGTTAATATGAATTAGAAAATTCTCAAACTGCCAGGTGAAAGAAAACCATTACATACAAAGGGAAGAATATTAGAATGACTGCAGATCTCTCTGCTGAAACTTTTCAAGCCAGAAGAGGGTGGTCATTGACTTTTAATCTCCTACAGCAAAATAACTTTCAACCCAGGATCTTGTATCCAGTTAAACTGAGTTTCATTTATGATGGAGAAATTAAATACTTTAACAACATTCAGATGTTGAAAAAATTTGCCATAACCAAAACAGCTCTTCAGGATATTCTCAGACCTATCCTCCATAATGACCAACCTAATTCGATACCACAAAAGTAAACTCACTCAGAAACTTCTGATCAAACTCCAACCTCCACATTGGCGAAAAGATTAAAAATGTCCACTGGACTTTTGAAAAACTCAATACCCCAAATTTCGCCAGACTTATCAATATTCTCCATTAATGTGAATGGCTTAAACTGTCCTGAAGAGGCATATGTTAGCTGACTGGATACAAAAACTTAGCAAGATATTTGTTGCATACAAGAGGCATATCTTAACTTAAAAGAAAAATACAGACTCAGGATGAAAGGATGGTCATCCATATTTCAAGCAAATGGTAATCCAAAAAAAGCAGGGGTTGCAATTCTATTTGCAGATACAATAGGCTTTAAATCAACAAAAGTAAAAAAGGACAAGAATGGTCACTTCATATTTGTTAAGAGTGATACTCAATATGATGAGATTTCAATTATTAATATCTATGCTCCAACAAGAATGGACCTCAATTTATAGAAGAAACTTTAACAGACATGAGCAAGTTGATTTCCTCCAGCTCAATAATAGTCGGAGATTTCAACACTCCTTTGGCAGTGTTGCATCAATCCTCCAACAAGAAGCTGAGCAAAGAAATTTTAGATTTAAATGTAACAATCCAACCTTTGGATTTTCAGACATCTACAGAACATTTCATCCCAACAAAACTGAATACACATACTTCTCATCAGCCCACAAAACTTACTCCAAAATCAATCACATTTTAGGTCACAAGTCTAACCTCAGTAAATTTAAAGGAATAGAAATTATTCCATGCATCTTCTCGGATCACCATGGAATAAGACTCAAGCTGAGTAACAACAGGAATATGCATACTCTTACAAAAACATGGAAGTTAAATAACCTTATGCTAAATGATAACTGGGTCAGAGATGAGATTAAGAAAGAAATTGCCAAATTATTGGAACAAAATAACAGTGAAGACATGAACTATAAGAAATTCTGGGACACAGCAAAAGCAGTTCTAGGAGGGAAATTTATAACACTGCAAGCCTTCCTCAAGAGAACTGAAAAAGAGGAAGTTAATAACTTTGTGGGACATCTCAAACAACTGAAAAAGGAAGAATATTCTAACCCCAAACCCAGTAGAAGAAAAGAAATAACCAAAACTAGAGTAGAATTAAATGAAATTGAAAACAAAAGAATAATACAACAGATCAATAAATTTAAAAGCTGGTTTTATGAAAAGGTCAATAAAATAGATAAACCTTTGGCCAACCTAATCAGGAAAAAAGAGTGAAATCTCTAATCTCATCAATCAGAAACGACAGAGATGAAATAACAAAAGACTCCTCAGAAATCCAAAAAAAAATTTTAATGAATATTACAAGAAACTCTATTCTCCGAAATATGAAAATCTGAAGGAAATTGACCAATACTTGGAAGCACGTCTCCTTCCAAGACTTAACCAGAATCAAGTGGGAATGTTGAACAGGCCCATATGAAGATCTAAAATAGCATCAAGCATACAAACCTCCATAAAAAGAGAAGCCCAAAACAAGATGATTTCATGTCAGAATTCTACCAAACCTTTAAAGAGGAATTATTACTGATACTACTCAACCTGTTCCAAAAGGTAGAAAAAGAAGGAAGACTACCCAACACATTCTATGAAGCAAATATCACCCTGATTCCCAAACCAGGAAAACACCCAACAAGTAAAAAAATCATAGACCAATACCACTAAGAATATAGATGCAAAAATATTTAACAAGAACCTAACAAACAGAATCAAGAAACACATCAAACAAATTAAACATCATGACCAAATTGATTTTATCCCAGAATCACAAGGCTGGTTCAATATACATAAATCTATAAATGTAATTCAGCACATAAACAAATTAAAAAACAAAGACCATAGGATTTTCTCACTTGATGCAGAAAAAGCTTTTGATAATATCCAGCATCCTTTCATGATCAGAACACTTAAGAAAATTGGTATTGAAGGGACATTTCTTAAACTGATAGAGGCCATCTACAGCAAACCCACAGTCAATATCGTATTGAATGGAGTTAAACTGAAATCATTTCCTCTCAGATCAGGAACCAGACAAGGCTACCCATTGTTCCCACTCTTTTTCAACATTGTAATGGAAGTCTTAGCCACAGCAATTAGGGAAGAAAAGGTGATCAAGGTATTTATATAGGGTCAGAAGAGATCAAACTTTCGCTCTTCACAGATGACACAATTGTATATCTGGAAAACACTAGGGACTCTACTACAAAACTCTTAGAAGTGATCAAGGAATACAGCACCATGTCAGGTTACAAAATCAACATTCATAAGTCGGTAGCTTTTATATATACCAACAATAGTCGAGTTGAAAAAAAACAGTTAAGCACTCTATTCAATTCACAGTAGTGCCAAAGAAGATAAAATATTTGGGAATTTATCTAACAAAGGACATGAAAGATCTCTATAAAGAGAACTATGAAACTATAAGAAAAGAAATAGCTAAAAATGGTAACAAATGGAAAAACATACAATCCTCATGACTGGGAAGAATCAACATTGTTTAAATGTACATACTACCCAATGTAATATATAATTTCAACGCAATCCCTATTAAAGCTCCATCGTAAGACTTTAAGGAACTTCAAAAAACAATACTTCATTGTATATGGAATCAGAAAAAAACCTGAATAGCCAAGACATTACTCAAAAATAAAAATAAAGCAGGAGGAATCACGCTACCAGACCTCAGACTATACTACAAATCGTTAGTGATCAAAACAGCATTGTATTGGCACAAAAACAGAAAAGTAGACATCTGGAACAGAATAGAGAACCTAGGGATGAACCCAGCTACTTACCATTATTTAATCTTTGACAAGCCAATTAAAAACATTCAGTGGGGAAAAGATTCCCTATTTAACAAATGGTGCTGGATGAACTGACTGGCAACCTGCAGAAGACTGAAACTGGACCCACACCTTTCACCATTAACTAAGATAGACTCTCACTGGATTAAATATTTAAACTTAAGGCATGAAACTATAAAAATACTAGAAGAGAGTGCAGGAAAAACCCTTGAAGAAATCGGTCTGGGCGAGTATTTTATGAGGATGACCCCCTGGCAACTGAAGAAGCTTCAAAAATACACTATTGGGACTTGATCAAACTAAAAAACTTCTGCACAGCCAAGAACACAGTAAGTAAAGCAAGCAAACAGCCCTCAGAATGGGAGGAGATATTTGCAGGTTATATCTCTGCAAAAGGTTTAATAACCAGAATCCACAGAGAACTCAAATGCATTTGCAAGAAAAAAACAAGGGATTCCATTGCAGGCTGGGAAAGGGATATGAAGAGAAACTTCTCTGAAGAAGACAGACACGTGGCCTTCAGACATATAAAAAAATGCTCATCATCTTTAATCATCAGAGAAACGTATATCAAAACTACTTTGAGATATCATGTAACTCCAGTGAGACTAGCCTATATCACAAAATCCCAAGACCAAGGATGTTGGCATGGATGTGGAGAAAAGGGAACACTTTTACACTGCTGGTGGGAATGTAAATTAATACATTTCTTTTGGAAAGTTATAAGGAGAACACTTAAAGATCTAAAAATAGACCTACCATTCAATCCTGTAATTCCTCTACTGGGCATATACCCAGAAGACCAAAAATCATATCATAACAAAGATATTTGTACCAGAATATTTGTTGCAGCCCTATTCACAATTGCTAAGTCATGGAAAAAACCCAAGTGCCCATCGATCCACGAATGGATTAATAAATTGTGGTATATGTACACTACGGAATATTATGCAGCCTTAAAGAAAGATGGAGACTTTACCTCCTTTGTGTTTACATGGATGGAGCTGGAACATATTCTTCTTAGTAAAGTATCTCAAGAATGGAAGAAAAAGTATCCAACGTACTCAGCCCTACTATGAAACTAATTTAGGGCTTTCACATGAATGCTATAACCCAGTTTCATTTTGCATTTCTGAGGTCACTCTTAGTGAATGATTCATTTCCCCCTTTCCTGTGACACCTTTTAAGGTTGCTAGCACACCGTGAGTACTCAGTAACTATTGGTGCAATGAATACCATCAACATCTCCTCAAAGTAATGTGTGACAACAAAATCAGCATTGTTTTGGGGTCTTTGGGCATTCAGACAAGTGGTCTTTAGTGAGAATTCTGAGCCCTGTTTTATGAAGTATGAAGTGAAAGGTAACACATCTGATTTTTTTAACTCTGGCCACTTCTTGTTCCTTTCCTTGTGTATTTTGGCACATATGCTTCCCACTTAATTGGCCTTTTCTTATTTGTTAATGTGTTCATGATCCATTGTTAAGAACCTCTTACATTATCTACAATGCTGATATAGAAGAAAGGAAAATCATTATTCTTGAAGCTAAATCTTCTCAGCTCTCTTTGTCCCACCAAGCACTTAGGAATCATAAATATATCCTGTAATATAAGCTAAATATGTCAGGGTATTTGTATCCTTTCCATTCTTCTGCTTACTCAGTAAGTCACTAAATAACCTACTCACTAAGTCACTTACTCACTAAATAACCTGTGTAATTAGTTAATTTAGTCCCACGGGGTTGCTCATTTGGAAACAATGAGGCATAGTATCTCTGTGTGGCCAAAGCTTTCTCGAATGTCTCTTATCTGAAAATCAATTATAGGATAATATGGAATTTGACAATTGGTCTACAGCATTGCACAGTAGAAAGAAGCTGTGAAGCATGTGATCATTCTCATTCAAATTCAGAAAAGCAAACGCTGCATTTAAGGGATGACAGTGTTCTATTAAAAGTTGATGATTGCTTTCCATTAATACATTTTGAAACACTTTAAGAAAAAGAAATTGATATTCGATATTGAGAAAAGTGAGTAACACATAAACTATGAGGCCACTTTTTCAAAAGTAGAAATGGTTTTTAGCACCAAAGACTAATATGTATAAAACAAATTCTATGGGCACAGAGAAAGATGAGGAGGGCGCACACAGGAATATGAGAGAAAATACAGAGAGCTCACTTTTGTTGACCTACTGCAAAAATTTCTTCTCACCTATCTTTTATTGATTTCCCACTGAAGCCAATTCTGAGAAAAAAAATTGGATTTGAGGATTGGACACCTAGTAATTAAAGTGTGTTCACTCTTTTCCCATAAATACTTCTAGAGTTTGCCAGCCAACAGTTTCATTTCAGCAAGTTAAGTTGAATGATTTTTTTTTAATTTTTCTTCTTGTTACTGTGTTCTGGGAACAAATACACGTATGAAGACAGCAATAACTAGATTTATTATCAGACGATATCTCACAATATCCTAAAAGGTAAAATCCTCAGGCATTAAGGCTGGGAATGGTATATATTCAGAATGTGCAGAAATATCTCTAGTAGCTGACCCTCATAATATTAACCAAGCTCTAACAAATATCCTCTAACAAATATAACAAATCTACCTTCCTTCCCCCACCCCTTCCCAGCCTCTAGTGTCCTCTGTTCTACTTTTTACTTCTATCAAATCAATTTTTTTTTACCATTGGTTAATAGGTAAAATTTACCAAGATGATTGCTTAGATTTTGCATTCAGTATTTCGTTTAATCCTTGCAACAACCCTATCAAATAGGAGATATTTTATCACATTATACAAATAAGAACTGAACCTCAAAAGGCTATTCCTTGCACAAAGCAGCACATTGACTGTTGGCAAAGTTGGGATTTGAATCTGGATTTGCTTTTACCTAAAAAACATTCTTCTTTGAAATGTCCCCATCCTAGTAATGGGATCGCAGGGTCAAATGGAAGGTGTACTTTTAATTGTTTGAGGACTCTCTATACTGTTTCCCATAAAGGTCATACTAGTTTGCAGTCTCACCTCTACCCAAAAGAAAAAGTCAATTTATCATAAGGACATTTGCACTGGAATGTTTGTGGCAGCCCACTTCATCATAAAGATATGGAGACAGCCAAAGTGTCCTTCCACCCATGAATGGATGGATAAGCTGTGGTTTGTGTGCACCATGGAATACTACTCACAGAAAGGACAGAGATTTTGTATCCTTTGTCACAACTTGGATGGGTTTGGAGAATACTGTTCTAAGGAAAGTATCACAACAATGGAAAATGAAGCATCACATGTGCATTAAATACCACTAAGTTGAAACTTACAGATTATGACAACAGGCAGAGAAAAACTCAAATTGGAAAACCGGGAGGAGGAGATGGGTTTGGTAACCACCTGACAGGTGCACGGTTCAGGTGAATGGCACCCCTCCGGAGGGGAAGAGTGTAAGTGCAACTTGGACTTGACTGGACAAAAGTAAACAATGTAACCTAATTGTATCTGCCCTCATATTAATCCAACATTAAAAAAAAAAAAAAAAAAGAACTACTCCCATCCTCCCTCCCTTAAAGCTCCTGCTGAAATGCCATCTTGGCTTTTTGGACAAGCTGCTTTTGCTACCTCCCCAGGGACTGGGACAGAACCTATTCCCTGCTAGGCCATCCAAGCAGATTTCTGAATGAAAACAGAAGAATGAATGGGTAAATTCTAGATCTTGTACTCTGATGCTAGGCTGTCAAATTATTGTGAATTGTCTAAAAAAATAGAGGTTAAAATTGCAAAATAGGTTCATGGCAGCACTATTCATAGTAGCTAGCAAAAGCAAACAACCCGAATGTCCATCTACTGACGAACGGACAAATAATGCATAGTATATCCAGACCGTGCAACATTATTCAGCCAGATAAGGAACGAAGAACTGATTTATGCTACAACATGGAATCTCAGAAACCTTATGCTCATTTAAAAAACCCAGCCACAAAAGGTCACACACTGCATAACCCGATTTATAAACCATCCAGAATGGGTAAATCCATAGAGACACAGGCAGATTGCTGGTTACCGGAAGCAGGGGATAAATAGAAAATGAGTGCTTAGTGAGTACAAGTTTTCTTTTGGGATTACTAAAATGTCTCAGAGCTAGACAGAAGTGACGGTCTCACAATATTGTGAGCGTGCATAAAACCACTGAGTTGTTTACAATAGTTAATTTTATGTTGTATTAATTTCACCTCATTTTTAAAAAATAAATTACACTGCAGTCTTTTTTTCTTACATGGGTGATGTTATTTTATTTCTTTTAAAATTTTTATTTGTTATTTTTTAAGCCAGTAAATACCATGTAATATTGTACGTACACATGGGATACTCAGTAATATTCTGATACATACAATGTATAGTGATCAGGTCAGGGTAACTTTTTATCCTCTAACAAATCTAACAAATCTACCTTCCTTCCCCCACCCCTTCCCAGCCTCTAGTGTCCTCTGTTCTACTTTTTACTTCTATCAAATCAACTTTTTTTAGCTTCCACATATGAGTGAGAACATGTGTTTAACTTTCTGTTTCTGGCTTACTTCACTTAACATAATGCCATCCAGTTAGCCAAGAAAGCTCTCCACGCTTTAATTTCTTCATTTATAAATGTTTCTAAATATCTAGCGACAACACTCTTGTTATGAGGTTCTATTGTGCTTTACTACATGCCAGCATATGCAAATTAGCAAGCATCGCGGAGGGGCTGGCCACCGCTCCTATTCTTGTTCAGGTCCTTCTTGAATCGTCACCAGTCCTATTGTAGGAAACTGTCCATAATTTTTTTTTTTTTTTTTTTTTTTAAGGAAGGGATCGTGCAAGCTATTTCTGTCCATTGAGCGATTCTTAGAAAAGAAATATGCCCCTCTACTGGCAACGTTCTGTCACTTTGTGTTGAAGGCATGCCTGTTGCAGCTGAACTGGAGGAGAAGATTGTCCTCTGGGTTAGGGAGTTCAGCCTGCCCCTTCTAGATCCACATTCCCTCCCTTGCCAGGTCTGCCCTGCTCTGTGCTCTGAGGCTGCCTGCTCTGTTCTGCGTTACCTGGATGCCTTTTTTTCTCTGATCTCTGGCCAGGTTTAGTTAATGGAATCATAGGCAGGATTGTGGGGGACGAGAGCAGAAAGAGCTCAGGGTCTTTATCCTGCTTCCTTCCCGCTTGCTGGCCATGGTGTGACAGTGTCTCTGTTCCTGAATGGAGGGACACAGCTCCATTGCATGGCCATTTCCTGTGGCCACAGTTTTTTGTTGTTGTTGTTTTTTTTTCAGGACTAGGTTTTTTTTTCCCTCTTAATTTTTTATTAAATCATAACTGTATCTATTAATGCATTATGGAGTACAATGTGCTGATTTTATATACAATGTGGAATGTGGCCGCAGTACTTACAGGGTATGGTGATTGCCTGCCAGCCTAGAGGTAGGGATGGTGCCACTGGGGCAAGTCTCCAGAGTCTGCGCCATCTCTCCTACTGGTTCTCTTAATTTTGTTCACACCTATTCAAGTATTTCTACATTAACTTATCCCAATTACTCTTGTTCAATGTGCCATTTGTTAATATTAATAGCCACCTTATGCATGACCATGTTAGTTAGATGCTACTGTCATGAACTATAGTTTATTCATGATAGGCTTGAGGCCCAGTGTGGTTAAGTAACTCGCCAAAGTCCACACAACTAGGAAATGACAAAGTTGACATAGGACCCCCAGGCAGTTCGGCTACACCACAAAGCTTGAACCCTTACTCTTTACCATCCTAAACTATAAATTTGTCATTGGTGCTGCCCCCAGGTTCTTAAATGCGGACCTATTTGGGCCAATCACTTTTCCTATTACAGTATCAGTGGTAGGAGTTACTGTTCAATTTAGTTTTCTTTAGTCACTATTATTTGTGGGAAGTGCTTACTCAAAGCCACTAGCCGATGTCCTCCAATTCCCTGGTGATACTTTCAATTACTCCAGTAAAAAAGGCCCTTTTGCTACATCTAATCTGTACTTGTTAATGGGTTATTATTGTGTAATGCCCAGTTTTCTTTTTTCCAGACAATATGAAATGAGGCAGGAGCCTCAATGATTTAGACATACTTAAGAGTGAGTTATACGAGCTCATTTTCAAGTTACTAGGAATGATAGAATATTTCACTGAAACACCAAAGTCTCCCCCATTTCAGAATAAAAACAGGAAGATAAGATCTTACTTTTTTTTTTTTTTTTTTTTTAAGTTACCTGCAGCCTGCATGCATGCTCAGGAAGGAGTCTGGGGTAGAGTTAAAAGAGAAAAAATAACTAAAAGGAAATAGCTACTGTTCACCACTCTGAAATTTTCTTGTATAAATATGATATACGTGGTGGCCATAAAGTTCATGTGCAAGTCACACAAACTCTATGGCCACCCTGTATATGTAATATCACACCACAAACAACATCATTTAAAATAATTTGAAGTCAGGGCATGATGGTGCAAACCCATAATCCTACACTTTGGGAGACCTTGGTTTCTTTCCAGCCTTGCTCACTGTTCCTTACAAACAAACACCCCTGTCCTGCCTGGCATTTAAGATGCTGGCAGATCTCAGGTTGGAATGGTCTCCCTAACACAACATCCTCTCCCTGGCCGAGTAGACCTCTCTCCTCTTATTTAAATAAACATTTTCAGAAACTCTCTCTTTACCTAAATCCAGATCTGTGTTTATTTGACACTATCTATCTAGAAAAAGACAATCTTACAACGGTACATGTGAAACTTACTAAATGTAGAATACAAATGTCTTAACACAATAACTAAGAAAATGCCATGAAGGCTATGTTAACTTGTTTGATGAAAATATTTCAAATTGTATATAAAACCAGCACATTGTACCCCCACGATTGCATGAACGTACATAGCTATGATTTAATTAAAAAAAAAAAAAAAAAGACTGGAATGAGGCTTTATGGAACATGGTCCTTTATAGAGAGGAAGCTGAGTGCACCACTGGGAGGTTGTGCAATCCAAGCTGCTTACTCAACCCATCCATACTTCCGGTTTCTTCACGTGCTCAGTGGGGATAAGGGTACCTACTTCACACAACTGTTGTGAAGAAACATCGATACAAAATTCTTAGAACAGTGCCTGTCATATCATGAGTACCATCCTAGTGTTTGCTCTTGCCGTTATTGTAGATTATTTTTTCACTTAATTATACATTTTGAATAGCTTCCTATGCCTTTAAAATTACTTTTCAATATGAGTTTGCATGATGATTAATATTCCATGATACGATAGTCATAAGTTGTTTAAATAACTTATTTTTATTCTAATATAATGTTTTGATCAATTTCCTGGGCTAATAAATATTGCCCTCATTCTTTATTATATTCCTGAGAAATAACAGCTAGACCAAAGGATATATAAATGTTAAAGGTTGTTTTAAAAATATACATGGTTAAGACATACTCCAGAAGCATGAGGCAAAAATATAGAACAACTAGCCACCTTTGAGAGACCCTGGTTACTTGCACATTTTTAACACAGGTTTTAACTTTTTTAAGCCATTGAAGATTTTTGAGTTGAACATTATATCTAATTTTCTTAAAACGATATAGAATGCATGCTAAAAGATGCATGAACAAAAATGTATTGTCCGACAACTTATCACAAAGTGATATTCCCAAAGGTTACCGTATATACTCGAGTATAAGCCGAGTTTTTTTGGCACAAAATTTGTGCCGAGTCCGGGTTTTTCGGCACAAATTTTGTGCCGAAAAAACTTGGCTTATACTCGAGTATATACGGTAATCATGTAACATCACCTAATAGTGTCTATCACCATAGACACCCCCAAAGGCGGCTCCAATTGTTACATATTTTTGTAAACAGCATACAGTTATTTTTCTCTCTTTAACTCGGAGTGAAAGTTGATTACCTTTAAATTGAACATCCTGGTATGTTCAGTTTATTTGTTACCAGTTTGAATTCACATCTGCACCTTCCTGGGTGCTGCCTGGTCAATTTTGTTTCATCCCTTTTATTTCCCTTCATTTATAGCACATATTTTTATTATTCTGCTTTCCTATACCCTATCACTGTATTTTTAGTAGTTACTCTAAATAGTAGATAGACATGTTTGATTTATGAGGGTCTGTTATAATTTGGTAGATTTCCTCTCCCAGGATAATAAAAGAGCTTAGAACTAGAATGTTCTTTACAACCATTTACACACCTTCTGCTGTAAATGTTCTTTACATCATGTATTTTTATTTTACATACCTTTCAATACCACAAATCGTCATTCTCATTTATGTTTTGTATGGTCAATACTCAGTGAGATGTACATAAATTTTTACTCTTTTCCACCCTTCATTTCTTTTTGTACTTCTAAAATCTAGGATAATTTTTTTTTTCTGATTATTACTGTGCGTCTGTGATATGTTCCTTGGTTGTTATTTGTCTGAATATATCTTTACATCACCTTAATTTTGAAGGGTTTCTTACAGGTTGTAGAATTCTTGGTTGGTATTTGTTTTCTTTCAGCCAGGCAAAGATATCCTTGCTTTGCATGCCGCCTTCCGTCGTTTAGATCAAGGAGTCAGATCTAAGTCTCATCTGTTGATTTTTTTCCTTTGCTGCTCTCCAGGTTGTCCACTGCCTTTGGATTTCAGCACTTGTGCCACCACGCACGTAGGTGTGGATCTCTTATAAAAATTATTTATTTCTTTGGTTCATAGGCCTTCCTTCCCTTTCGTAATGTCTTTCATCAATTTTAGAAAGTTTTTAACCATTATCCCTTCAAATATTCCTTCTTGCTCATTTTATTATTTTTCTGCCCCTTTAAATACCAACAATCAAATGATAAACCTTCTAACTGAGCTCTCACCTCTCTTCCTGTGCTTACAATTCTGTTACCTTTTGATGCTTCACTCCAAATTTTTTCCACGTTACCTCTAGTCCACTGATTTTTCTCTTCAATGATTAATCTGCTCTTATATTAAGCCACTAAATTTCAACTGTTGCTTTCTTGTTTTAGTTCTAAAATTCCCCTTTGGCTCTTTCTTGGGGCAGTTTCCATTTCTGCACTGGACTTCTCAGTCTCATCTTTGATCTCACTGAACATAAATGTGTAAAGTCTGTGCCCAGCAGAGGCTTTGTGGATCAAATCGGTTTCTATTATGTGTCAGTGTTTTGCTGGTTTTCAGCCACAATGTTTTATTTTTTCATGATCCTACTTATTTTTTATTCTGAAGGGCTATGTATCTGCAAAATTATTTGCAAAAGGGCTAGAATAACATTTTTTTCTTCCAGAGAGCAACTGTACATACTGATGCAAGTCGCCTGGGGTACCTGCAACCTCAGATGAACTCTTACCTTTTTATGCAGCTGGGTAATTTCAGACTGTGCTTCAGACTTTGTGAAAGACTGCCTAATTCTAGTTCACATTTGCTCCTCAGGTGCTACCCTTAAGCCCTTGAGCAAACACAGTTTGGAGTGATCCCTCATCCCCATACAGTCCCCTCCAAAATTCCATTGCTTTTCTTCTTAGTTTCCCCAGATGTTTAATGTGCCTCCCTGACTCCAGCATCTCAGCTAATTCTTCTAGAATTGGCCTGCAGAGAAGAGGGCCCTGAGAATTCTGAATTACTTCCTCGGAATCTCTGTACAACCCTGGATACCAGCCTGAGAATTCTTTATTAATAAAATGTTTACTGTTATTTGCACAAATTCTTTCATATTGTACTCAATGGGAGGGTTAATTACCCTACAATCATCCTAGAATCACCCAACCTGCCATGCCGTAAAGTAAAAAGCTTTTCGTTATTCTTTTATTTAGTTTCGTTAATTTTTTAGTCAATGATAAATGATTTTTTCATGTGCTTATTAATGATTTTTATCTCCTCTTATGAGAACCGTCTTTGCGTATAATAAAGATTTGGAATTAATAACTCTAGAAGCATTGTAACCACTTGTTTGTCATCTCTGAGGCAATGTAAATGCAGCCAAATTATTTTGGCCACGTCCGGAACTGTTGATTATGAAATATGAGTCTAACATCATTTTAGAAAAGATAAAAGCTTCCTATTAAATACAGACTTTTCCTCTTCTTTAAACATTGAACTTCAGGCTATGAACAATGTTGCTTATTTTCAAAGGGAACTGCACAGAGCAGATAATTCTCTCTGGCACCTGGTAGGACAGTGCTAATAAAGCAAATGCAAATGGAACCAAGCCCCTTACTTAATATTATCTAAAACTTCTTCTTATGAAACCTTGACATAGCTAATTAGCTCTGGTGCTGATTTCTTCGGGGTTTTGCCTCATCTATGGCGACTCCTATGTTTCTAGAAGTCACACAAGTCCCATGCCCTCATCCTAGCCATACTTTCATCTCTCTTTATCCTTAGTAACACAGCATCAAGGGTAAGGTGGGATTGTCACCTCTGCTCACTTATCAGAGCTGTTGCCTGAACGGAGCAGGGAGGTTGTGTCGCACCTGGAGACCAGGCCCCTGGACACTCACACACTCTCCTCCCCCAGCTGTGTCTCCCCCTTCTCTAGTGGTGGTCAACAGTCCTGGGGCTCCCCAACATATTGTTTTCAGGGACTTACTTCTCTTCACACATATTCCATTATCATTTTCCTATTTTAAATTTAACAACATTGTTTTCTTATAATCCCCTCCATATTTTATAAATGTGGAAGATTGACAATGATTTTCTATTTCCTATCATGGTAACAAACGTCCTTTTAAAACACATTTATCCAGGTAAATGAACAAAACTCAGATTGATATAATGAAGTATTACATATATGACAAACAAACCTTGCAGGCATTTCAAATGAGTAGGGTTAGGAAAAAACTCCATTTCACGTCTCCCCCCACCTCACAGGTAGGCTATCAGCAAAGGATCACAGGCAATCGCACCTGTAAGCACTCTGCATAACTGTCTTTAAACTCACAGCCACAGTGCGGGTGGATGTGATGATCCCCATTATTTGCACAGAACTGGAAGCCCGAGGAAGGCAGCCCAAGGTCACACAGCCAGCAAGGTGCAGGCAGCTGTCAGGACGTGAATTTTCTGGAAGGTTGGACAGAGGGAGAGTGAAGCCAGATCTCTGGCCGAATTTCTCTGTTCAGCTAACCACAGCTAAAGTTCCAGGTCACATACAATTAGAGCTATGGAGATAAAATTCAGGAGTGAAAGCAGTAGTGTGATAGGGTGATAGGCTAAGGGTGCTGTAATATCCATTTATGTGTGGGAGAAGGCAGTCACTCAGGGGTCAGCAATGCAACCGAGAGTGCTGAAATGCACGGGCTGCACAGCCTGTCTCTCCTAGCACAGCTTTCACAGCAGGCAAAGAATGAGTTTACAGGTACAGGCACAGTACAGTGGCATAGGCAGGTATGCAGATGTGTTGTGCAACGGGTGAGAAGAGAAGCAGTTAGAGAGGGGGGGCCAAATACCACTCTGTCCTCCTGCAGAACCTCTCAGGAAACTCATCCTTAATGGATTAGTAACCACACTCCTGTTTCTGAGCTTTTGTGTGTCTCATCACACTTCCTTTGATCTCATTTTCTGAAGGATAAATGATGTCTAATGGAGATAAAGCACTGACATTTACAGAGGGTTAGAGACTAATGATATTAATGACATTCTTGTGGTTTGCTCAACATTATTTTTGTGCAGATTTCAATTCATGCTGCACTCATCCCAGGGGCATAAGTTAGTTTATTTTTTTTAAGCCTCTTAGTAAATGTCTTAGTTAATGGAAACTAAGATAAGTCAATCCTTTTTCTCTAACCTTGAACTCTCTAGTGGTACTCTCTCCATGTGTATAGTTTTTGAAAACTGAGTTAGCCTTCCTATAATGGTCCTCCACCTACAAACTATACATGTGGGTCCCATTTTGTTTCCTAATAAAAAAATCAAAAACAAACCTGAAATAGCTTAGAAATAACTGTAAGCAATCCATGCCCAGGAACAAATGGCATCCCTCATACTTCTCACCTAGAACGATTATTGTTGTTTAACGATGCCCACTGTGTACATGATGGTGTTTAATTTGTCAAATTCATTTGATTAAAAAACGTAGATTAGGCTAGTATCTGGAGAGCCAGTAGGCAACAGGAAAAGGCTCTCAACCTTGGAGACAAATACTAACCTAGACACTTGTCTTCTGAAGAGTGACAGCACAGGACTAAATCTATGTTTGCCTGAAACAGTGTGTACTTTTTTTTAAATCGAATTCATCATCAATATTTAAATACTGCATATTTAAATTAATTTTTAAATTAATTTAATTCATATTAAATACTGAATATTGCATGTAGAAATAGCATTTCCTTCTTTGTTTTAAACTACAGAAGACTAATCCACGCTGAGTCTGTATTACTGCATGGAAACAGCTGACTGCAAGTGCTATATGGTTTGGGAGTTTGTCCCCTCTGAAATCTGAGGCCCAGTTTTGAAGGCGGGGCCCAATGGAAGGTTTGGGGGTGGAGGCAGATCCCTCATGAATATGTTAATGTCCTCCCTCGGGGATGAGTTCTCAGGCTATTCATTTCTGGGGGAGCTGGTTGCTAACAAAAGTCCAGCTTCCTCACCTTCCTTCATGAGTAGAAGTCGGCCAAAGCCCTCCCCAAAATGTGTACACCTATTCTGGACATTTTCAATCATCAGAATGGTGAGCCAAACAAACCTTTTGGGGTTCTTCTGGTTTTTCTTTTTCTTTTCTTTTCTTTTTTTCTTTTTCTTTTTTTTTGAGGCAGACTCTCACTCTGTTGCCCAGGCTAGAGTGCCATGGCATCACCCTGGCTCACAGCAACCTCAAACTCCTGGGCTCAATTGATCCTCCTGCCTCAACTTCCCAAGTAGCTGGGACTACAGTGCCTGCCATGACACCCAGCTACTTTTTTATTTGTAGTAGAGATGGGTCTCACTCTTGCTCAGGCTGCTGTCAAACTTCTGAGCTCAAGCAATCCGCCTGCCTTGGCCTCCCAAAGTGCTGGGATTACAGGTGTGAGCCACTGCACCTGTCCTCAAATAAACCTTCTTTCTTTATGAATCACCCAACCTTGGGTATTTCTTCATGGCAACCCAGAGGAGACTAAGACTGTTATTTTTAGCTGTCTCACACACCTCTCTGCTTACTACCATTCCTAACTGACTACTTCTTTCACTTAATTCACCTTTCCAGCTATTATTATATTTAGGATTGTGATGTCTGGGAAAAAAGTAATTACATTGTTTACTTACATCTATAATCTGCATTACGAAGGAAAGACTAGGGCATGCTGTAGGGAGTGGGGGGATCTTCCCCAGGCTCAGGTCCCAAGCCCTGAGACTTCTGCAAGTCAGCTGCAGGACTCAGCACCAACAGGGCCAGGCCACTGAAGCTTCCAATCCATACCAGGCTTTACAGATTGAAGTAATTTCAAGCTCCATTAAATAACTATTCATCTTTGCTTGGTAATGTGCATATTATTCTGACTAAATACATCTGTTACCAGGAGCTGGTCTGCTTCGAGAATTTGGTGTACAAGGGCCAGAAAAGATCTTCTAGTTATTGTGAGGATTTTTAAGCCATTGAAAAATAGTCCTGCAGTTAAGAATAATATAAATCCTGATATTTTAACTTTAAGCAAGATGCTGAGCTATTACAGTATTCAATTATCTAAATGCTATAATGCTACTAGGCAAATGTTCCCAGGTCTGACATATTCATGTACTTGACATTTAACAAATTATGCTGTGTTTTTATAGAGTGACAGCCACTTGAGAAGGCCAGAACACATGGCATCTGGCCTCCCCCTGCCTGCCCCAACCACCCACATTAATGCTCCCATTATTGATATAAAGGGATGCATTTAAATGTTTCAAGAAGAGAAAGAACCTGCTACTTTTAGGAGAGAGATCTCAAAGTCAGGGCTAAGTACATACGGATAAAACTGCCACTCTTTTTATTCTATCTTGAATAGATGAACTCTGGGACACTAATAGAATTACTTCATCATCAGTAAATTCCAACCTGTAGCTGCTCCTCAGTTGAGTAAGCCTTTGCTAGTTTTTGTTTGTTTTGGTTTGGGTTTTGGTTTGAGACAGGGTCTCACTCTTTTTTTTTTTCTTTTTTCTTTATTAAATCCTAACTATTAATGCATTTATGGGGTACAGTGTGCTGATTCGATATACAATGTGGAATGCTTACATCCCTAGTCTCACTCCCTCACCTGGGACGGAGTGCAGTGGTGTCATCATAGCTCACTGCATCCCCACACTCCTGGGCTCAAGTTAGCCTCCTGCTTCAGCCTCCCAGGTAGTTGGGACTACAAGTGCACACTGCTATGCCTGGCGAATTGTGTTTTGTTTTCTATAGGGATGAGGTCTTGCTACTTGCCTAAAATTCCTGGGCTCAAGCAACCGTCCTTCTTTGGCCTCCCAAAGTACTTGGATTACAGCTGTTAGCCACTGCACCCAGCCAAGCCTTCTCTATGAACCTTCCTTTATAAAAACCCTAGTACAGGGACAATGGGGCCTATAACTGATCTTCACAAAGCCACAGGCAATCTTTATGTCCCACAAAAAAGCTTCTATCTCATAACTTCCATTGTTAAATAACTTCCAAATATGAGGCACAGTAAGAGGTAATTAAGAGTAATTTATGTATATTGTCTCATTATCAGAATAAAAATAATAACAGCTAACTTTATTAATGCTCAGGCATGGCCCTAAGTCCAGCTCATGCATCAATTAACACTCAACAACCCGAAGAGGTAGAAATTCTTATTATCCTTGCTACTTATAAACTGGTATTCCTTTTGCTATTCATTTGATCAATGAGGAAACTGAGGCCATAAGGAGGCAATTTTCCACCAGTCCAACAGTTGATAAACTAGAGCTAAGGAAAAAAAACATGTAGGTGAATGGATCAATGCCAGCTGCCATGTCTGTGATTCATGGTGTGTGTGCAACCCAGCGATGCTTTCATGGGAAGGCAGCCTTAGCCCCGGCAACCACAATAGAAATGTCTAAGGAATCTGAGTAGCTGAGCCCAGAGATCTGTGTCTATGGAGAGTCAATTTGCCCAACATCAAAGACTTGTCAATGAAAGGTTCAGAAAACAACTTCAGGTTGCTGCAACTCAGAGGCCTTATTACCACAGGTGCAGCTCACAGGCCCCTCCTCTTTGTCAAATGTATTTGAGTATTTACACATATGCCAAACACATGTAATATGCCTCTAAGAGCAGCAATTCTCAACCTGTGGGTCACGACCCACGGGAACTGTATTAAAGGCTAGCGGCATTAAGAAGGTTGAGAACCACTGCTCTAAGAGCATCAGTCATGAAGCATGCATGTGTGTGCACATATGTTGGCATACATGTGTGTATTCTGAAATGACATTTTAATCCATCCTTATGATTTCTTTTTTAATTAGCCTTTATCACAGCTGTTCATATAAAAAACTATAAAATCAGCTCATTAATTTAATGCTAATATTCAATGACAACAGTGCAAACACTATCTGCCATAGGTCTCCCACCAGCTGCATTGGTTTTAAATTACTTTTGACAATACCTATGCATTACAACAGCTCTAATCTTCAGAGTAGAAGATTATATTTTCCTAACAGAGTGTTTTGGTCCATTTTGCATTTCTATAAAGTGGTATTGGAGGTTTGGTAATTTACCAATCTAAAGAAAAAGAGGTTTATTTGGCTTGTAATTCTGCAGGCTGTGCAAGAAACGTGGCACCAGCATCTGCTTCTGGTGAGGGCTTCAGGAAGCTTCCAATGATGCGGAAGGTGAAGGGGAGCAGGCGTGTCACAATGCCAGAGAGGGTGTGAGAGTGAAGAGGAGGGGTGCCAGCTCTTAGCAACTATCAACTCTCACGTGAACTGACTGGGTGACAGGTCAGTCATTACCATAAGGATGACACCAAGCCCGTCATGAAGGATCTGCCCCCGTGGCCCAAACACCTGTCCTCAGACCCCACCTCCAACACTGGGGAAATAAATGATATTTACAAGGCTCATCCATAATGCAGCACATATCAGAATTCCCTCCTTTTCAGCTAAGTCACATTCCACTGTATGGACAGACCATGTTTGGTTTATCCCTTCATCAGTGAAGAGACATATAGGTGTTTTCACTTTTTGGCTATTGTGAATTATGCTGCTGTGATCATTCACATAAAGTTTTCTGTAAACACGTACTTTCAATCCTATCAGGTATATTCTTGAGTTATTTCTGGGTTAGCATGTTTCTTAATCTCTGGGAACCTCCTTTTCTCCACCTGGAACAGTGCCTATTTAGTGAGGTTGTCATGAAACAAAATACCTCTATGAAAAGCATCTAGGACATCTTTCTATGATGAAAAACACTGTAGCATTTCCCTCCCAGAAGGTCGTGTAGGGCCCAGGCTTTATCTCCCCTCCAAATCCCTTCCCAACTCTACTCATCAGCTCACACAAGCTGGATTGACTGTCTATCAGCTCCTTAAAATTTCCAGTTGTCTCTCTTCGCTGAGCCCTTTCGTTACTTCCTTGGTCTGAAACCTGGTGTTACTGCTCTCATCTGTATTTTCTCATCCTTTAGGTTTCAGACTAAAGGCACTAAATGTCTTCTGGTTGTGCCCTTCATTGAGCACCCTGTGAAAAAACAGGCTCTTCTTACCTCTTCTCTGTGACAGTCCCTTGATTATTTCCATCATGGTCCTCTGAGGGAAACCAATAATCATTTCACTTGTTTGGCTGTGTACTTCCCACCTCCCCCACTGCACCAGGATCATCAAAGCTTAGGCCACATTGAGATGGTGGTCTGGTGGGCCAGGGGCCCAGCTCCCCCATTCCCTTTCCCCAGGAAACAGGGATGGGAGGTGAGGCTGAGCAGGGGACACACGGGATGAGGCCTCTGACTTCATGGAACACACACACATACAAGATAAGGCACTGCTGACTTCATGATCAACACAGACAGGATAAGGTCATGCTGACCACAGTAATGTTAAAAATATTTTGCTTAACTATTATTTTGTTTAACCAAGTAACTGCAAGTGCCATGCTGTATATGCCAGTTGTAGAGTCCAGCGACTTGCTTGTGCTGCATCATCCAACCTATAAAAACTGTGCATCAAGCCTGGTCGAGGCTGTTCTCCTCACTTAAGAGGGCAGCTGGCCATGGTCTAAATCAGGGGTCCTCAAACTACGGCCTACAGGCCACATATGGCCTGCATAGGACATGTATCTGCCCCATCAGGTGTTTTTGCCATAGCTGCCTGTCCTGCTTAGTAGCCAACTTGTCCCGGGCTGCAGTGCACATGTGTGGAATGTGCGCCAGCTCTCCAACTCAGTTCCTTCTCTCTGTCTCTCCCCACCAGGTGTTATTGCCGTCCTGCTTAGCAATCCATTGTCCGGGCCCCAGTGCATATGTGTGGAATGTGCCCCACGCTCTCCAATTCCCCTCCTACTCTCCAACTCAGCTCCTTCTCTCTGTCTCTCCCCCCCCCTCCTTCTCTCTGTCTCTCAACTCCTCATCTCAGTCTCTGGTGTAATCAGAGAAGTCACCAGATTGCCTGTGCAGAGCCTGCTGCTGCCTAAGGACTGAGGTAAGAACAAGTTAGGATTTTTTTTTTTTTTTTAAGTTAGGAGGTCCTTTTTTTTTTTTTTTTCATTTTGCAGTTAGTAGGGCCTCTTTTTTTTGCAGTTAAGGGGGGCCCTTTTTTCTGAAGTTAGAAAGTATTTTTTTTGCAGATAGGGAGCACCTTTTTTGAAGTTCGAAGAGCCTTTTTTTTTAAGTTAGGAAAGCCTTTTTTTTTTAAGTTGGTTAGTTGGCTGGGGGTAGTTTCTTTGCATCACATTGATAACGCAGTCAGCACTCAGTGCTAATGCAAATTGTCAGTGCTCAGAGGTAATGCAAACGGTCAGAGCTCAGAGGTAATGCAAATAGTGAGTGCTCAGTGATTATGATAATTGTAAGTGCTCATGTTAATGCAAATTGTTAGTGCTCAGTATTAATGTAAATTTTCAGCAGTCAGTGTTATCGCAAATGGTCAGTGGTCAGTGTTAATGCAAATGGTCAATGCTCAGTGTTATCACATGGGGGCCCCAAACTGGGAATCTTCCTAGGGCCCCATGGGAATTTAATCCGGCTCTGCAGGCAGCCAAGGAGTAGGAAACCCAATTTAATTGCCAGTAAGTGCATTTATATTCTGATTGCTATTCAGTTGTGTATGATGTCATATGTTGTGTGCTATGTAAGCCCTGGTTCACAATGTTGCTATCTCTGAGCAGTGTGAGTTCAGCCATATGCTTGTATGGCTGAACTTACCTTAGATTTGGAAAAAAAATCCAAAGGCATATGTGCCTTCTTTTTTCCTGCAGTGGAATCTGATCTCATGGGTGAGAAGACCCATGTGATCAGATTCCTGTGCGAGTTCACAGATCGCAGTGTGGTTCGCACAGGGTAGTGTGAACTGGAAAGGTGGTGGAGGAACCGGCTCTATAATTGTGCCTATTCCTGCACCACACTAGTGTGAGCCTGAGGTAAAAGCGGAGTTCCACCATATGGGCACTGGCAAGGCTGAAATGATGTGGACTGGCAAGGCTGCATTGATGGACACAGATCACACTGCATTGATGGGCACTGATCAGACTGCACTGATGGGCAGTGCAGTCTATATGTCCCTGTGTGGGCAAAGTTATTGCTGGTATATTGTTTTTGGAGATATATATATATATATGTATTTTACTAATAGCAATTTGGAATAACTAGGAAACAATGATATCAAGAAAGAGAAAAATTGACTCAGAGTGTAGGATATTCAAAGAACAGTGGACTTATGATTACTTTTTCATGCAGTACAAGGAAAGAGCTGTGTGTTTGATATGCCAGAATGTAGTGTCTGTGTTCAAAGAATACAATTGCGTCAACATTATCAAACTCAACAAAAAGATAAATATGATAGTTTGGTGGGAGAAGTGAGAAAAGATAAAATATTAAAACTGAAATATACATTGACAACTCAGAAAAATACTTTTGTGAAGCAGAAACAGCTAAATACGTCATCACTGTGAGCAAGTTTTCAAGTTGCCAAGCTAATAGCGTGCACTGGCAGACCATTCGTGGAGGGAGAATTTGTTAAAGAATGCCTTCTTTCTGTTGCCAAAGAGATGTGTCCAGAGAAGGCCAATTTATTTAGTACAGTGAGTCTTT
>CAUYPK010016323.1:0-33127 GCA_963574355.1 Loris lydekkerianus | reverse complement strand
TGATTAGGTCAATCAAACACATGCAGCCACTTGCCAGTTTTCCACTGTTTTTGTCCTCCTCCTGGGGTCCAGAAGTCCCTTGCTGGCTCCCTATATCCTCAAAGGGATGATCATAGGCAGATCCCACCGGCCAGAGATGTCTGGAGTCTTGTCCCCCCAGATTCCCCGTCTTTCATACTATTAATTCCCTACACAAAGAGCTATGCTGGTTGGTTTACCACGTCCCCCAATCAGTTTCCACCATAGTCTACTGGCAGGAACCAAGTGAGGAAGAGGCAGCCAACTGACTGGCTGGTGGCTCTTATTTTTATTCTGGGAGACATCGCTTAAAGATGAGAGAAACTGATTTTCTTTCTCCTGTTTCTCCTGAGGTTGTCACTTACATACAGTCTTTGTGTTCTTGGTGACTAAGGAACATTATTCTCAACTTCAGATTTTCTTTTTAATTTATTATGTCGTGTTGAAAGTTTCACTGTATAAACTGATTTGATAATTCTGAGTGACTCAACTGATGAGATTAAGCATGTTGGGGCACAGAAAATGGTGCCCCCAAATTTGGCCCTATGACATACTGAACTGAAGAACAGGCCATAAAGTTTCTCTGACACCCTGTTGCCACTCCTGTTTCGTATCCTGAATGTAATCCAGGCAATCCTGACTTCACTCAAAGCAAAGGATGGAGTCATTCTATGAAGTTCCCTTATCTGGCTACAGTCCAGGCCCACCAAAGGAAAGCAATTACCTCTGGTTCCTCTTCTGAGATTTCATTAACTGAACTCTTATTGCAGGAAGAAAGAGTGAATTCTGTCAACATACCTGGATAGACTTTTGTCATAAGCCATTGTCTGCTCCATGGCCTAGCAGACTTTGTCTCAGGGCTTCATATATTCTTCAAGCACATTGAATTCCCCTAAAAATCACTTACCACACCCTTAAAATCATTCACACTTTCCCATTTCCCTTTCTGCTAAGAAGGGTACACAACTATATGTATTCCATTGGGTTATCGGCCATTCTCCTGATTCCCTGTGCTGTGTATATTAAAATTAATGTGCATGTCTTTTCTCCTATTAATCTGCTTCAATCTTCTTTTTGTCAGTTGATTTTCAGCGAGCCTTTAGAGGGTGAAGGGGAAGTTATCCCTTGGCCCCTACGAGATAAAGTCAATTTCTGTCTAACCACTTCCTCATTGGCTTCTCCATGCAAATGCTCTAGCCAGACTTCTCCAAAACTGGCTTCATCCGGGAATCCAAAAATTGCTTTTATCAATTTATGCAAGTTTTTCTGAAAATATTCAATGTGTAGAATAAGAGACTGAAATTTTGTGAGGATTTTATGGCAAAGCAGAGAATTTAGAAAACATAAAACTTTATATAATATATAATTTATATATATATTTATATATATATATATATAAATAAATAAATTGTTGGCTATCATTCTTGGATAAAATAGCAACAGTGTTAATGCATCTTGTGAGTCAAGAGGCTTCAAGGCCTGCATCTATGTCTATGTGATTTTAACTGCCTATACTTCTAATTTGGTTCTCACTTTCTTCTAAATAGATAAACTGATATCTTTGATCATTATTTCCAAAGCTCATGTGTGATTATTTTGAATGGTGTATATTTGAAATCAAGGCAATGACTGAGAGTCCTTATGCCCTTTTCCATAGTGTTCTATCCAAAGTCACCATACAGACTTAGTAGAAATAATTCCAACAAACAAAATTAAATCCTAGTCAGTGTTTTTTTCTTTTTTTCCTGAAGTGCTTTAGAAAATGTGTGACTGCAAGGAAAGTTTTGGAGTTATAGTGATACCCCTAAACAGGGTGGATTTGTTTCTTTGAAATTAAAAATAATTTTATTCACTTATGTGCAAATCTTTTCCTTCCTTCCTTATTTCCTACCTTTCTTCCTCCTTCCTTCCTTCCTTCCTTTCTTTCTTTCTTTTTTTTTTTTTTTGTGACATACTCACTCTGTTGCCCCAGGCTAGAGTGTTTTAGCATCATAGCATCATAGCTCATGCAAGCTCAAACTCCTGGGTTCAAGCAATTCTCCTACCTCAGCCTCCAAAGCAGCTAGAATTACAGGTGCCTGCCATGATGCCCAGTTAATTTTTCTATTTTTAGTAGAGGCAGGGGCTTGCTTTTGCTCACACTGGTCTCAAACTCCTGAGCTCAAGCTATCTACTGTCCTCAGCCTCCCAAGTGCTAGGATTACAGGCATGAACCACTGGGCCTGCTGGCAAATCCTGCTCTTATGATAGCTCATCCTTTATTTCTAGTTTGTAATCTCAGCCACCTTGAGCACTGATATCCCCTGAAAATGCAACAAAATGAGTCGGACTGTAATCGATAGTTAAATAAGCAAAGTAGTAATGAAGGAAAAGATGGGACAAAAGAGAAGATGAAAGAGAAGGTGCATGGCTGAGGTCACTTTCAATACCTACTATGTCTTTGGAATATTAGGTATTGGGTACAAATTGCTATCCTTGCTCAGGATCGGGCTGCTGTGGCATGACAATTTTTTAAACACTAGTTTAATAGTGAAAATGGTAATAATAATGGCAAATAGTTGCATTAGAAAATATACTGATGTCAAAAAAAAATCCTTAAGTTTAGTAGTTGGTATATAAAGTTCCTCATAAAAAAAAGGTGAGCATTCGCAGAAAGAAAAATATGTAGCTATAAAATCTAGAAGGAACATTTCTAATGGAAGCAAACATTAAAATGTTTACTTAAAGCAAGCTGTATCAAAATGACCTACAGACCAAAAAATATCACAGACTTACTTTTCACATAGTTTGGTCCGGAGTGGGTTACCTCTGTCTCGTGGAGTAGAGACTTGACTCATATATATAATATCAGCTGTGTGGTATTTTACTCTTTCCTGAAATTATTTGAGTTTTCTGATTCATTATTCCTCTGATATTTTAATTATGAAATCACAAGGAAGTCTCAGGCTCTAAAGGAGAAAGCTTTTCTTATTTTGCTATTGATTTAATGTGATGAATGCTTAATGGCTCTAAAAAATAGCAGTAAGAACTGGTCTACCAGTTTTTGCCTATTAGAAATAATGTGTAATTTGCTAACTAAAGGAGGTTATTAAAAGCCTTCATTTTATATTTTACATATTTTCAAACTTCAAGAAAGCACATAGTAATCTACAAATGCACTTGTGATGCATGTTAAATAATCAAGTGTCACAGGATAAGAATCAACAAGGCTTCATGATGAAGGTGTGACTTGAACACTTCCTTGAACAGTGAGTGTATGTTCACAGGCAGAGGATGAGGAGATAGAGTGAATAAAGGCATAAAAGTCTTAAAAAATTGAGTAATCAAAGAATAGGAAGTCCTTTTGCTTGTACAGTACATAAAAAGATGTAGTCAACTTGAAATGGTTGCTTTCAGCTGGTACCTAGAAATACCAGAAAAAGGAACTTGAGTTTATTCTTTTTGCAATAGTTTCTCACTGAAAGGTTGAGAAGAGGGTAGGAAGAGTGATGATAAAGCTGTGATATAAAACTGGATATTAATAATCCCACCCCTCTGCAATTCTCCTTCTTCTGATGACAATTGTTGTGTTGAAGGGAAGGTACATCCTAAAAATGGATATAACAAAAATATTCAAATTATAAAACAAACACCCACGTCAAGGAATAATACATTAACAAAATCTAAAAGGCTCCCGTTTGCCTCACCCTTCCCTACTGAGTGTAGATAATCACTGTCTATTTTATAGTAATCCTTTCATTCCTTCTTTTCTTTACATTTTTACAACCCACCTATAAACCACTAAGCAATATGGTTTATTCCTGTTTTGAATTTTATGTAAATAGAATTTTAATGTGTGCATTCTATGTCTGATTTCTTTCAGTAGTATGTTTGTGAGAGTCACCCTTGTTGTATGTAGCTCTAATTCATTTTTTTCATTGATGCATAATATTCCATTTTATGAATACATTGTTACATTGTTCAGCGACACTATGGTTGATATCTTTCTGATTGGGGTTTATAATAAGCAATGGTGATATAAGTGTTTTTTACATGTTCCTGAGTTTCTTTAGAGCATATATTTAGGAATAAAATGGCTGAGTTATTAGGATCTATGTAGATAACATCAACCCTTTTTTCCAAAGTGCTTGTACCAGTTGCACACCTACTATTAGTAGTTCATAGTCTGCAAGAGTTCCCATTGCCTCCTAAAGTCAACATTTTATCTTTTCAGATTACATGTGTAAATCTGTTCTCACTATGGTTTTAATTTTGTGCTTACTAATGAGGTTTAGGACATTTTCACACTTTTTATGCCCATTGGACTACTTATTTGCAAAGTACAAGGTTTTCACTTGCTTCTTTGGGGTTACGTTTTCTTAATGATTTTACAAGTTCTTTATATGACCCTAGTTCTTTGTTGTTATATATATATATATATATGTATATTATATATACCTTTAGAATTTCTGAATTATATTTTTATAATTATTTAATAATTTTTTCAATGTTATTACATTCACTAAACTTTTCTTTAATGGTTAGCACTTTTTTTGTCTTAAAAATTTCTACCCCATCCAGAGTGTTCGTTTTCTATTCGCTATCAGAACAAACCATCACAGACTTAGTGGGTTCAAATAGCACAATTTGTTATCTCACACAAATCTCACTGAGATAAAATATGTGTTCCTTTTAAAAGACTTTAAGGGAGAATCCAAATTCTTATTTTATCTAGTTAGTAGGGCTTCCCACATACCTTGGCTTGTCTTCAAAACCAACAGTGGCAGGCTGAGTCCCTTTCATATTTCGTCACTGTGACCTCCTCTTTGCCTTCTTCTTCCCCCATCAAGTCTTTTTGATTACATTGAACCCACTTATATATTCCAAGATAAGCATTTAATTTTAAAGTCAGCTGGTTAGACATCTTAATTCCATCTGCAACCTTAATTTCCCTTTGTCAGGTAAACTATTAACAAGTTATAGGAATGAGGACATAGAGTTCTTTGGGAGGTCACTATTCTGCCTCCAACAGTCACAAATATATTTCAAAATGTGGTCTTTTAATCTGTTCTTTTTCTTTCCATGTATACTTATTCTTCATTCATCAGCATGTATTTGTTGAGTATTTGCCAGATATAGGCGGAAACATTCTAGGCATTGGGCTACTTGAGAATAAATAAGACATTCTGTACTACCACTCTAGTGGGCAGAGATGATGACAGTCACTACATGGCATAATAAACACTTCATAGGTGTTTCCTTCAGCCCTGATCATGGAAAATTTGATAAAGAAGAATGAGTCTGGGGCAGCGCCTGTGGCTCAGTGAGTAGGGTGCCAGCCTAATATACCGAGAGTAGAGGGTTCAAACCTGGCCTCAGCAAACTGCAACAAAAAAATAGCGGGGCATTGTGGCGGGTGCTTGTAGTCCCAGCTGCTTGGGAGGTTGAGGCAAGAGAATCACCTAAGCCCAAGAGCTGGAGGTTGCTGTGAGCTGTGACACTACAGCACGCTACCCAGTGTGACAAAGTTAAACTCTGTCTCTAAAAAAAAAAAAGAAGAATGAGTCTGAGATTTGAAAGCAAAGTGGCTTTAACTAGTTGAAGGATTCAATGCAGAAAGGAAGAAGGGATTTGAAACCAACAGAATAAGAGCTAGAGGTGTAAAAGAGGGCAGGGAATGCTGGTGCCATTGCAAGTAGTTTACCATGGCTAGAAGGAAGCTGGGGTGGCATAAGGGTGGGAGAGGTTTGAAATATAGCTGGGTAGTTAAGTAGGGGTCAGATCTTGGAGAACTTTGGGAATGTGCTTGGTGAGCCTGGGGGAAGGTGCAAATTTTGAAAGGTTGAATAGCGGGAATATTTCAATGACAATATAAAAGGAGACTCATTGAGATGTGAGATATCCAGAGATTTTGCCTTAGTAACAAAAAGCATCTCATTGTGATCTGAGTCTTTAGGGGTGCAATCTGAGTAATAACATCACAGTAATGCCAAGGTATTTGAGGGCTGAAAATAAATCATTTACTCAAGTCAGATTCAGCCAGGAGTTTAATGGCATGCTAGAGCTCCAAGTTCCAGTATTAATGAAGGAGTATGAAGTGGCCTTTCCCATTGTTTGTTTACACAGAACTCATAGCAATGATTTACAAAATAAGTCATTGGTTTTCTAGTTATAACTTCTAGTTATATTATCAAGTCAAATTCTTATTTTTTATAAGAATTTAATATATTACAAATTCAAGATTAATCTAATGTTTTTAATAAGACTATTTATTGGGAGAAATTAGTTGATACTTTTTTAGATCTACTGTTACCATACTTAATTCAACAAATGTTTGTATAAATTCCTACTTTTGTGTATTTGTGCATTGCTCTGTGTGACTCCTTATAATTAAATGTTTGAATTGAAAGTTTGCTCCTGGAGAAGATTATTTTTGGAGTATCCAGAATCTTTGTTTCTCTAGCTTCATACATGCATTTTATTTAACAAATATTTATTGAGCACTTTTTTGAATGGTTTCTTCCTATTGGTTTTAAATTCACATAATAAACACTTAATAAATAATAACTATGTGCCCGGACCTCACTGTTTAGTCAGAAAATCAAGCATGAGCTGAAAGAATAATAAGAACCAGAAAGACATTCAAGAATTATTAATACAGTCATTTAAAGACAGTCATTAGAGGGAGATTATCACAAACATACCTGTATTACTCTCCATTTTTTATAATTTGTCTATTATATTAATTAACCTATTCCTGCCTCCCATTAGCAAAGAAAAATAAGTTTTACTAGTCTTTTAATTTACCAAGCTGCATTCAGATGGTATTTGCATAGGTAGGAAAAACTTTTAAATGACCATAAATTAAATGATATTTAGTTGTATGTCTTAGTTTTCTTTCCCTATTCTGAAAACCTCCAATTCTGAATATATTTCATAATTTAAAAGAAGTTATTCTATATCATTATGTTATTTACATCTAATATACAAAACGAAGTTGTTTAAAGCATTTTTTCATATAAAATAAATACATAATTCTATGTAATTTTTAGATGGCTTAATTCCATTAATCACCATCACAGCCTAATTTAATTCCTCTGCTCAGTTACAGAAGTATTCACAGGTAAAATGAAGTCACAAGCGTAATTTTCTATGAATTGCATCTTCATTATGCTATCAGGTTACATTATATAGAAGTCTGTGGTTCCTAAGACATATGGCCTCATTTTAAAATGTTTTAAGATGCAATTTTCTTGAATATATTAAATAAAATCTTTCTATATTAGAAGATTAAGGAAGCCTTTGTGTTTATTAAGCTTTTGTTTCATGACTTGGTGCCTGTAGCTCAGCGACTAGGGCACCAGCCATGTACACTGGAGCTGGTTGGTTCGAATCTGACCCAGGCCTGCCAAACAACAATGACAACTACAACTAAAAAATAGCCGGGCATTGTGGTGGGTGCCTGTAGTCCCAGCTACTTGGGAAGCTGAAGCAATAGAATCACTTAAGGGCAAGAGTTTGAGGTTGCTGTGAGCTGTGATGCCACAGCACTCTACTCAGGGTGACATAGTGAGACTCTGTCTCAACAATAACAACAACAACAAAAAGGTTTCTATTTTATGATATCTCAATGCATAAAATTTATAAACCTTTCAAAATAGGGGAGAATTGGAAGTACTGTATATTTATAATATATGGCTTTTGCTTAGCAGGATGATTATTGTTCTGTCCTCTGTCATGCAATATATGTGATAACACCCATAACACCAAGATATACTTTTTCCAAAAAAAGTTTTTGCTGTGGTGCTGCATGACTATTTGCTTATTAAAGACAGGGGAAAACAATAACAAAAACTAACCGTCTAGCATTTGTTCTGTCGTGGGATATTAATGTCATTCTTAGTCACTCAACCTTGAGAGGAAAAACATGTCACTCTTTGTGCCCACTTTGTCCTATCTACTTAGAGAGTGTGGGAAGGGGAGTCTGTGTAGATGTTATCCAGGTTCACAGAAAATAACAAAAATGTTCAACATTTTAATCATTATATCTATTTGTACCAGGGAATAAATCACTGAAAGCAACGTGAGAAGTATTTCAAACCCAATCTAAAATAAAGAATGGTAACAGGAAAACAGGAAACCGCCTGGAACAGGATTTAGTAATAAGTCAAGACGTGATTTGGGACTTGTAGGACTTGGCCCTGGAATGACGGCTGCTTACTCTGTATGTAATTTCAGACCATGTCGTGATGATTTCAGTGCTTTAGCCTCCTTATCTACAAGCTGTTCATAATATAGACTAATACATTTGCGGCCAGTGCCTTCCTCAGAACTGATCCACAAGCTGTACTTATTAATAGGGCTAAGTTGATCTTTTTCATCCTACTTACCTGACTGGGAAACTTTACCACATTACACTAAGTTTAACCATGTAGGGAAGCTTTAGGGTTATAAAGTCCCCTAGATATTTTTGTGCTCTGAGAGATTTTCTTGACATCCTTAAAATATAAACTGTTAATCTAATTAAATCTTCATTTCCTTCCATGGATTCGCTATTTAAATAAGTATGACATTTAAATTTACTTGGTTATAATTAGCTGTAGTTGCTCTGCTGGCAATCATGACTTGCAGTTAGTTTGGATCACTAAGAACTAACCATCAAAACAGTGTCATTTGTAAGATAACAGGAAATTTTCCTCTTTCATATTGGCCTTGCAAATCAGTTCTTCCTATAGTTTGGTATGTAAAAATAAAATTTAAAAATTCTATGACAACACAAAATAAGAGGTTTTAAATAAGACCCCAGCCACATAGCCAATGTGAATTGGACCATCACATTTGCCTCATAGATTTTATGAAGAATTATATCCAGGATATGCAGATGGGAGAATTAATATTAATTGGTTTTAGTCACGAGATCCTGCCAGATACATTAGCAAAAATACTTGAATCCCATGATTCCAACCTGCTTCATGTATCTGACAATAAATTGTATATGTTCATCGGGGCCTTACTATGAGTCTAGTTATAGAGTCTTAAGCAATTTAATCCCTTTCCTTGTAAGGTTTAAGACACTTTTGGAAAGACAAAAAATTAAGTAACATTACAAAATATGTTTCATTTACTAGGTTTTTTTCCTGCTTATTAAGAATGTTCTTTAATTTTAAACCCTTATCCTTGAGAATAAAATCGTACTTCCTTGGGAATATTTTTAGTAAATGATTCTTGATAGTTGCTGTGTCTTTTGGTAATTAAATATATTTTGCCTTTCTGTAGAATATAATCTGTATCTCCATAAAAGTCATGTCAAGCATTTGAGCTCAATTATATTTTGGACCCCAGCAAGATTTATGTGTCATTATGTACCAGATCTCTCTAAGATTTGAAGTCAAATTTACAGAAACCACTGTAATAGAACAAATGATACTCTGTTTAGCAATGGCTTATTATTTTCCAAAAATATCTTATGATACTGTCCTTGGGAAATGTAACATGCTGATTTTCCTTAGGCTATGCATAAATCAATTGTGGATGAAAAATTTAAAACCTCTTTAATCATTAGTTAAAACATATCCTTCTAGAATCAAAAGATTTTATAGAAATTATATTTAACTTCTATCATAGGAATGTAGATTTTTTAAATAGTGCCCTTTGTAAGACTGCTTCAGAAAATAAGGACAATGAAAATCATTTTCACCAATGACATGAGATACACTCTACCCCGTAAAATCACAAGTGACATCTATCGATGTCAGACTAGCTCTTCCACTTGAAGCAGAGACCTGCCAGGCAGATAAGTTTTGCAAATGTTCTTTGACATACAAGTTGTGACCAGAATTGGCAATCAGCATGTTTTTCCAGGTCTTAGGGATATTCACTGAGAAGTCTGCTCAATGGCTTTATGTCCTTAAAAGTTTTCACTCATTGTTATGTATTTACCTGAGGATATTTGTCCTACCCCCCAAATATGGAAAAAGTTCCAGTTTAATTTAATTCTCAAATACAGAGTGTCTGTCAAGGTTGTGTGCAATTTAAAATAGTGGACTGTTTCAAATTGCACTTGAACTTTAGGGACACCCTGTATAAGTCCAGGGAATGTATGCATGTTTTTAATTTTGAGAAAATAAGAACAACCTTCCCTTGTTTTCAGTATTCTGTGTCAAGAAGTATCACAGCAGGTGGACTTCAGATGAAGCCGTGCAATCACATGGACTTTTATTTCAGCATGTGTAAATTTTATTCGGAAGTGATTCCATAATATTTATGTTGAGAACATTACTTTGAACAAGTAGCAATCAACAAAGATATCAAGCAGTTTCTAGGAACAAAATTTAAGTCTGAAAAATAAGGAGACCTTTTCTTTTTTTTTAAACTACTGTTGAGTTTAACTTGCAAAGACATCCCCCAGATTATAACGTCCCTTTCCTTTCACAGTCACACTGTTGAATTCTCTGTGATAAAGTGATAGTTGATTTAAGCCCATAAAAAAGTGGTTTCTTTTTCACGTAGTTCTTTTTTTTTTTTTTTTATGGTGAGTAATAAAATTGGTACAATTGAACACATTGATGGGAGTTGTGAGAAGGATTGTAGTAAAATGTAAGGTGGTTTTGTGCTTTGGCTTCTCTGAGTACCTTTAACTTCCTGGTAAAACAAATTTGGAGGAAATGCAGGGAAAACAGGAATCTGTGAGAAAAATCTCAGTGCTGTCAATGTGAACAAGCATAAGATTTGTTATGTATTCTTTGTAAGTCAAAAGTCACTTTCATGTAGATCAGTGGCAAAAACCATGTGAGCAAAAATGAGACTCTCGTTTTAGTTTCTGTAAAAGTACCGAATCTAAATAAATCAAAATAAAAATTTAAAAATATTGTTCAGAACCTCTTTTCTGTCATGGCCAATTTTGCTTCAGTCTTCAAAATCCATTCATCCCCCACTCCTTGGTGTAACAGCTTCCCACCCTCTGTTTCTTCTCCCTTCCTTTCTTCTCTTTCTTTCTTTCTTTTATAAAATAGTTTTCAACTGTCCACAAATGCCAATACCAGTGAATAAGAACAGTAGGACCAGTCCCTGCCTTCAGGGAGCTTCAAGTCTAATGTTGGAAATGACCTGGAAATAAAGTAGATGATAATAAATACGCAGTGACAGGAGCTCAGGTGAGGTTGGGAGATGGAAAGGATGGATGAGGCAGGAGGGACTGAGGCTGTATTCTAGAAAAAAAAATTTTTTTTCAAGCAGTTGAGTTTTTCAGAAAGACCTTTCCTAAACTATTTCTGTCATGTTTGAAAAGAGAAGGTCAATTTTACCCAAAGAGATTTTAGCTACATTGAAAATAACTGATGATTCTGTGTTTTTTGAAATCAGACTAAACTGCCAGCTTGGTTGCAGTCCTTGTACATTTTTTAATTGAAAATGGCAGGTGTCATTTCTTCCCAGCTGGCATTTCACAAGACAGTAAACTCCTTTTCCAGGACCAACCATGTTGGGCAGGAAAACTTACAGATGTTGGTTCAGTTCTCTGGTCGAATCCATGTCCCGTCTCTTTTATGTAACTTGAGAAATAGATCAAATTTCAGCCGCATAAAGCTATAGTTACATTGTCCTGACTTTCATATTCTATTACCTAAAAGAATTGAGGGTTGGGGGTAAAAAAACAGTTCCATTCAAAGGATTCTAAAGAAAATCCCATCTTAACATCAGTGTGACTATAGAATATGTTAACATTCTGTATAGAATATGTTAAGTTTCTAATAATCACTGGTTAAAGTTTAAAAGTACTTCAATTAAACACAGTGACAAGTGACAAATTTAATAAATATCTTAACTCTATGGACATGGTCATAGTCATGTGAAAGAAAATTAAAGTTATCGTATAGATCATTTAAATTAAAAAAAGCCAATATGTAAAAAAAAAAAAAAAAAAAAAAAGCAAAAGACAATATGTTCATGTTCTTAAGATTTAAAGTTTCGGGTCTGGTGAGGTGGCTCATACCTGTAATCCTACCACATTGGGAAGTTGAAGCAAGGGGATCATTTGAGGCCAGGAGTTTGAGACCAGCCTGGGCAATCAAGAGACAATGTCTCTACAAAAAAAAAGTCTCTAGAACTTGTGTAATTACCTAAATTCTTGACTCCACTTTACCAACTTATTCTGAAGGTGGCAGTTTGGGGAAAGGGAGTCTGGGAGGCTGGCAAAGAGGTGAAACGATAAGTGATTGTAAACTCTACAACTGAATTACCCTGTTTTACTCCAATTATTTTTATTGCTGAAGTTTTTTTCTGATTTCAATCTTCTGTCACATTGGCCTAAATGTAGGGGAGGATTTCCTTTCCAGCTACTAATATGAAAAGTGTGGATTACATTGTTTCTTATTAATACCTAAAAGCCACAGATCACACTGTAGCTGTTTACACATCTGGGTAGTCAGGGTGTATCACTTAGTTCCACTCCTGCCATGTTGAATTTCCCTTTCCCCCACATCTATGTGATTCTACTGCAGTTATTCTTTCCTGTTAAGATTAGGTGCCAAGGGTCTATTTTTGCTCACTCATGCATCCTAGGATCTCAAAGAACATTTGGCAATAATAAATATGTGTTCAACGGATGAATACGGAATGAGTGCGTGATTGAATGTGTAAATCATAAATATAAAAAGGGCTCCCAATAAATACAGATTTCTAAATGTCTATTCATTGTCATGTGTTTGGAGAAATTTTGTTTTGTATTGTTTTTGTTTCTAGTCAAGTGGCTTTTATGCAAAAATCTCAGGGCCTGTATTTTGCGAAGTTTACACTGAGTAGATTATATGTTCTCTTTGGGGGTTTATCAATCTTAAAGACTGTGGCAGGTTTTATTTTCCAATATGTCCTATCCCTGTGCTTTGCTTGTGTATGATATTGACATTTCTCTGAAGAGAGGAATTCTACACTCCCACTGCAGAAGAGAGTCTAGTGTCAGTGACTTGCTTCTAAGGCGTGGCATATGCTGGAAGTGACTCCCAGAGACTTCTGAGAGGCTAGGTCATAAAAGGTGAAACAGCTTCCTCCTGGCTCCTGTTTTCTCCCCACTGGAATGTTTGTCCTTGGATCCAAGCCACCACGCTGTGAGAAAGCCCAGGCCATGTAGTAAGGCCATGAGAAAGTGTTCCAGTCAGGCCCCCCAGCTAAGGTCTCAGCTCACAGCAGAGCATCCACCGCCAGACATGTGACCGAATGAACCTGAAGATGATTTGAGCCCTTTGGAGCTTTCCAACCGAGGCCCCAGACTTCACGGAGGAGAGAAAAACCATCTTGCTCTACCTTGCTTGACTTTCTGAGCCACACAGTATGTGACTGTACTAAATGTTTTCTGCCATTGTGTGTTGAGACTTTTTTTTTTTAGTAGCAATGGTCACTGAAGACCGAGTTTTGTTTTTGTTTTACTTATTGAAGTGATTTATTAAGATACAACTCACATATCATAAAACTCACCATTCTAAAGCATACATTTCAGTGGGTTTAGTATATTCACCAGGTTGTGCAACCATCACCATTGTCTAATCCCAGGACATTTCATCACCCTAAAAAGAACACTTTAAAATATTATAGTAGATGATTCAAATCTTTTCCCCTTATCCACATACCTATGAAAACCTCAACTCGGAGCAGCCTCATCTAACTGGGCCTGTGAATCTTATGTGCATTATTTGAGGCTGACTTATTCTAAGAGGCTGCTGCCAGAGATTTAGCACTTGGAAGCACTATCGGTACCACACCTATGACTACTGTGGGACGAAAATGTTGGCAGGAGAATGACCCTGGAAATTGTGACTGATTAGTTGGATCACGCTCAGGAGATAACATGGAGCTTCCTTGGTACCAGGCACCGCTGTAAGGACTTTACATATATTAACTCATTTGCAGCTCATTATAGTAACTATAAGATTGACTAATTAGATATCCCTTTAAAATCTTTAAAACCTATTGGACCCACATGAAGAGAGATATATGAAAAGAATGCAGAAGTTCATTAAGGTCAAAATCTTTAGAGTTGAATGGGGAAGACGTGCAGAATTCAGCCAAGGAAGTGACAGACTTCTTAAGGAGAACCAAGGTAGTAGATTTCCCAGGGCACTAGTGAAACCAGGAACAATGGGGGAGAGCTGAGAAGTCAACCCCT
The DNA here is from genome assembly GCA_963574355.1 of Loris lydekkerianus. Lineage (NCBI taxonomy): Eukaryota > Metazoa > Chordata > Mammalia > Primates > Lorisidae > Loris > Loris lydekkerianus. The sequence goes on along the minus strand of CAUYPK010016323.1, from coordinate 18,975 downwards.
GAAATCCCAGTGATAGATTATCATTAGGGTTTGGTTTGTCTCAAGGACTCCTGGTCACTGTACTGGCCAACATCTGTGCCCATTCTGAACTTTCATCTAGGTGATGAAGGAACTTCTTTTACCCCCTAAAAACACACTATAAATTGTTTGGGAAGATATAATGCTTTCTTTAATACATAGGTAACTTTCAATCCTAAGAAAACCTAGAATTAAGGTTAGGAATAGTTAGGAGAATTAAACCTGCTATATTAATATATTTGTATTAGGGAATATACTCATATTTACAGATGTGTTGTATTTAAGATAATTTGGATTTTGAATTAGTAGATGAGTCTTGGAATTCTCATTAAAAACTTTTATTACATGTATATACTATGTCGAAATTTTTAAAAAATATACATATGGCATCACATTTTGAAGGGTTTTTCGTTAAATTTATAACAGTACTTGAGTGCCTGAGAAGGTGCATTAGTCAGACAAAGGAAGTACTTGAAAAAGGAACTCGAATACCATTAAATTTGCAGATGCCAATTTGAAGGTGTTTAATTAAGTTTTTAACTGAGAGTAAACATTGTTTATAGGCCCCTTAAAATTGTTAACATTTACTAACTTGTAAATATATTAGTAAGTCTTGTAAGTTATACTAAAATTTGAAGGAAAATGTATTCATAACTTCAAGCAACAGCTTTCAACACCAAGGTAAACAAACTTCTGGACACTTTTTTTTGTCATAAAAGCTATATTCTTTGGCATGAGAAAATGCACATTTCATAGAAACAAGAAAGAGAAAAGGCTGATGAAGGAGTAAAGCCCCTGTTCTCTTCCCCTTGAAGGAATGTTGTAAGAATATGCTTTATGTAATCTGTGAAGAGTAGCAAGTGAATGTCCCTTGGTCTCATGGCATGTACAGCCCCACCCACCACCTCCAGCAGTACTCCCAGACGGCTCCTCCGAGGGGCAGCGCCTCTCCTGGTGCTTCCCCAGAGCCTAGAAATAACCTCCCCCCTACTGTCTTTTTGCGACTGGATCTATGGTGGGACTCAGAGCAATTATTCTCCAACCTAAAAAGCACTGTTCCTTAGTATTCTGTACAGAAAATGTGTTAAAAACCATGGATTTATTATCAAATAGTATAGCGTAAGTTGACTATGCAGTTTCTGAAATCTTAGTGCAAAGTTATAAAACCCGTAACAGAGAAATAAATGCAGTGGCAATGACTGTACTTCTGTTAACTAAAACATAAACTGTGAATGTTTTCATTTTCTTTACTGATTTGGCCCTCATGCAAGAAAGGATGTTCACAACTACTAACTTGTAGGCTACCCTGTTGAGAAACATTTTCCACATTATATGTATGTTTCAGGTTCCTATATTAAATTTCCATTTTTATAGGAAACATAGTTAAATGTATACAATGTCATAGGAGCCATTAGATAATTTACCAATTAAATAATTCCATGCTTACTAGTGTCTCTGAACAGAAATGCCACATAATGGCAATAATTAATTGGTTTTTAAACTATATTTGGCATTTCTAAATTATCTTTAGAGAAGATACTGAATTGTACAAGATGTCATTACTTTATACAACAGTTAATATGGCAAGATGACATCTTTTGTAAGCTTCAATGGCATGAGAAATTAAATAAAAAGTTACCTTCCATGTATTCATTATAAATTTATAAACCAGTCTCTGCATTAGGATTAGATTTGTTAGAAAATCAAATTAACAGTGGCTTGTTGGATTTAAACTTAACATTTTTACTAATCAAACAAAAGCCAATTAAAAAAACAAAGCATTGTTTATTGACCTTTCAAGGCAACAATTTTCAATGAAAACAAGAGCAACTCAAATTTTTATGGCAGAATGCAATCTGTAAGATCCTCTCGGAATGCAATTTGGCAACATGTATACTATAAACACATATTTTAATTAAGGGAATTTGTTCTATGGAAGTAATCCTAAAGAAATAAAAATATATAAAAGAGTATATTGCAGCATTTTAAATTGCAGCCCTAAACTACAGCCCAAAAATCCAACTCTAGGCAAATAGTTATGTAAATTATGATACATCAACAAAGGAATAATACCATGTAATCATTCAAAGCGGTCATTACGAAGATTTTTAAACAGCATTAAAAAACTATAATGGTATTGTAAAAAAAAAAAAAAGAAAATAAAGAATTACACATAAACATCTATTTAAATAATGGGTGCATACACAAAAGCAAAATGTTGTATTAAAATGTACTCTTTTTCCTGCAGTTTAACGTATTGGAGTATATTACCTTTATTATGATTGAACTGGACATGCACATACTTTAAACGTATCATAAGAAGGACACTAATGCACCAGATGTGTCTTCACGGAATCTACTCAATTTCATGTAAGAACTGTACATTAATGAAAAAATACCTGAAAAGGAGCTTTTGGGCATTCAGCAAGTTGCGGCAGGGTGACCTGTTGTTACTGGGTACACTAACTTCAGTGCTCCTCTGCTGTGGCGAAGTTTTAATCCTCTGGTATTCCAGGCAGGTGTTCGGGAATTCATCCACGTGCAGAAGTATCAGTTTGTACTCTGACCCTCTTTACTATTCCCAGATGATAATGATCAAATCAAACGGTATGTAACAAGCCCTTTTAGTTTTATTGTTTTCCTAAGGCCATAAATTTATGTTTCTTAAAAAAAGGAGAAAAAAAAAAAAAAAGAAAAGAAGAAAGTTCCCCTGGATATTTAATAAACGTAACCCTTTTCATGTTCCCTTCTTATTCCTATACACGTTTCCCCCAATTTCTTTATAATCGTAAAATACACACAAAATTTGCCATCTTAGCCATTTTTAAGTGTTTAGTTCAGTAGTATTACATGTATTCATCCTACACACTTTTAAAATATTATTGCTGGGCCTGGGCAGTGCCTGTGGCTCAAGGAGTAGGGTGCTGGCCCCATATGCTGAGGGTGGCGGGTTCAAACCCAGCCCTGACCAAAAAGAAAAAAAAAAAAAAACTATAAAAAAAAAAAAATTATTGCTGAGACTTTCTATGACCTTAATACTTTGTTGTTATAATTTACTCAGCAATTGGTATAAATTAGAAAAGGATAATCATCGAAAGGTTGGAGTCTGTAAATTCCCATATGGAATTTATCTCCTTTGATGTTGGAAACTTGCAAACTTTTCAGAAAGATTTCTCCTATTTCATTGAAACTACTAGATGAATTCTCCAAGAGCAGTCATTCTGCTTTTATTAACTCTTTCGTGAAGCATAAAGACAGAGTTGAACATTTCCCAACAACAACATTTAAGTGCCTACTATGTGCCATGCTTTTGCAGACCAATCATAATTATAGCAACAATCCTTGGTTTGGGTTGCATGATGAGGAAACTGAAGCTTTGGTATTTGGCTAGCGCAGGGAAGGGCTAATAAAGGATTATAATCCAAATCTTGGTCTACCTGCCCCCTGCTGGTTCTACCCCGTAGCCACATTCTCAAATGATCACAGTATTTCCTAAAGAAACCCAGGTGTGGGTGTCACACAGGCTGACTCCTAAAATGCCACACAAAGGTGACTGGTGCAGATACTACTTTTTATCTTGCCTTAACCTCTCTATGGCATGCATCACTTTAAGAACAAAACAAACTCCCAAGGGTGAAGCTGAGTTACATTTTTGTGAGTGACTGTATTCTGGATAAAAATTTTTTTCTGGGTCTTACTATTGGCACCTGCAGATTTTTTTTTTTTTTCTTTTGTGAATTCATATCTGGGAAGCTGGTATGTGGAGAGCAAGTCTGTTGTAAGTATAGGTATAGCATATAGAATACTCAGAGCATATCTCGGGAGGTCTGCTGTTTAAAATATATAGAAGTAAGTAGTACTCGCTCCAGGGCTGAGCTAACCGCACCTAAACTGCAGTTCCTTAAGCTCTACAAAGAGCAGAGCCTTGTGCTTTTAAGGGGTCTTTAGAATCCAAAATCAGTTGAAGAAAAGGTAAAGAGTTTTAAGTAGCTCTTTGTAAGCATACAAATATATATATAAACATACAAATATATATATTTTAACAGCTTTGCTATGGAGAACCCTCAGAATAAAAATAAGTTTTGAAAATAACTGTCTCTTCCAGTTGGCTGAGGGTTTTAGCCCTTTGAAAACAGTTTTTGCTTTTTTAAAATTGTTTTTTTAACTTTTTTTTGGGCATATCCTCATGTTCTGCATATCCTCATGTTTAAATTTAAAATCTGCATATCCTCATGTTCTGTTAAACTAACATTTTTCGGTGATTACAATATGTCCGTCACTGAACTCAATACACCTCCTGTGCTCTCCTTTAATCCTCATGCTCAGCCTGGAAGAGGCACTGTCACCTTCATTGTACAGAAGGACCCATGGGGCCTACAGCAGCCAAAGAACTGGTCTGGGTCTCCTAACTAAGTAGGAAGAGGTGAAGCCAGGATTGAAGCCTACGTCCTTAAACTCCCTCACTCCCAAACTTGTTCAATTACCTCACTATATGATGTCTCTGAATAACTGAAGTTTTGGTAATAATCTACCTTTTAAATGTTGAATTGACTTGCATCTTTGTTAATAGAGTGTATGCGTGTATACGTATGTATAGGATTGCAGTCTAGAGACACTGAGCTACACTAATGTTCATTATTTGTACTTACGTTCAATGACCTGAGACTACAATACTCTTTGGGTTCATGACACTAATTTTTTTCTTTTCGATGCCCTCTTTTGCTGAACAGGCAGCCTTTTCTGTGGTCACGTGTGTGCCATTTGCACAGTTAGGGAGCTGTATTCCATTCCAGCTCTGACGCTGTCTAGCATTAGAATCTCATTTTTGTCACCTTCAAATTGGGTATAATAATGCCTAACTTTGAAGAAGATGACAAGGGATCACATAATTGTTGTCTGATGCCGTGACTGGCAGTAGGAAGTTCCCAGCCAATGGCAGTCGTCATTATTACAGCATATCGCTGCTGCCAGGAGGCCCAGCATAATTTCTCACTGCTATCAGTGTTCCTGTTATATCTGGCTCTTTACTGACTTGTGGAGCCTAATCTGTTTGGGCTTAGAGAACAGTTCCTGTATTGGTAACGTAGTGAAATGGACTTGTGCAAGATATTGGAACTTGGATGAGGGTGCAAAGTCAAGCCAGGAACAAAACAGGGTGGAAATGCTGAGAAAACACGGAGAACATTCCAAAGCACAGCCCATGCAGTTGAAACCGAGTCAGTAACATGACTGGGGCCAGCTCTTGGGGCAGCACAGGAGGTACCAATGGGAAAGCTGACATCCACAGCTCAGGTGGGGTCACTAGCTGACAGGAGCAAATCAGAAGACAGGTCACCAGGGCTCAGAGAAGGCAGGCGTGACTGGGAGGACTTCCTGGATATAGCCAGCAGTGATGTCAGTGCTCTTTTGGAGGCCTTGAAGTTTTTACACAAGTATGCTTTCATATTTTTTTTTTTAAGTGTAACTCTGCAGGACTAGCATCTGAAGTCAAGATACATAGACACTGAGTTGAGCCTTAGGGAACCTTTCTTTAAGTAATGGCCATGAATGTTAATGTGTGCATTTTGTTTGGCTGACTTAGATATCTTTTATTTATCAATAGATTTTTGGGTAAATGGTAGATAAATGAATTTTCTTGACCACATTTATGTGTTATAAATAGGGTTGCCAGATAAAAAGCAAGATGCCCAAGTAAATTTGAATTTCAGATAAAGAGTGAATATTTTTGAGGATAAGTATATCCCATGCATTTTTTTTTTTTTTTTTTTTTAAAGACAGAGTCTCACTCGGTTGTCCTTGGTTGAGAGCTGTGGTATCATAGCTCACTGCAACCTCAAACTCTTGAGCTCAAGTGATCCTCTTAGCCTCAGCCTTCCAAGCAGCTGGGACTACAGGTGCCCTCCATGTCACTGAGTTAGTTTTTCTATTTTCAGTAGAGATGGGGTCTCACTCTTGCTCAGTCCGGTCTTGAATCCCTGAGCTCAAGCATTCCACCCACCTCAGCTTCCCAGAGTGCTAGGATTACAGATAAGAGACACTGCACCTGGCCTGCCATGCAATATTTGGAACATATTTATTCCAAAAATTTAATAATTGTTTATCCAAAATTCAAAATTTTTTAAATTTATTTATTTTTATTGTTAAATCATAGCTGCGTACATTAGTGCAATCAAGGGGTACAATGTGCTGCTTTCATACACAATCTGAAGTATTTAACTGGGAATTCTATTTGTTTTTGGTTTTTCTTGCTAAATTTGGAAACCTTACATATGAATGACTACAATAACATAAATAAGAGGTGACAATGCCTGAGTACTTCCAGGAACCATGGTACTATTTTAGCATGCATTATTTCACTTAATTTTTATAACAATGAATCCAGAAAATTCTTAATCCTATTCTCCAGTGATGAAATTAGGACTAGAAAGATAAATTTCTAACAGTTTGAAAATGGTAGATCTAGAATTCAAACTCAGATTTGTCTTATTTCAGAACCTTAAATAACACACTATCTTTCATTTTGCTAATTTAAAGCCACACACACACTCTCAGTATGTGGCTGAGAAGGTACAGACACCTACCTATACTGGCATTCTATGATATTTGGATTCTGGCTACAATTGTCGTCTATCATGCCTTATGGTATGTTCATAAAACGCAGTCATTGTATCTCTCTGTGTGTGTTCTTTGATCAAAAAGAGGAATCGCGATTTTGATTACTCAAGTTCAGACAGGTGTGTAGCTGGGCTTTCTCAGCAGGTACTAGTTATCCAGCACAGTTTGAAGCTGTGCTTAGGGATCCAAAGAAAGGCTTCTGACCACCCTGCTTCTGATGGTGCTCTGTGAATATCTTACAGCAACAACTTCAGCTTCTTATTCATTTTTATTACTTAACCTGGCATTGGGAACTCTGCCGAAGCAAACGTTATTTTAATGTGGATCGATTGGCTACTTTTCAGGAGATAATCGTTGCCAATTCTCTCTTGCCATTAAATATTAAGTGTAAGAAGTAGATGAGGCTAATAAACCACTTAAGAAAATGAATGTTCTGTTGTCATGACACCTAACAATAAACCTCTAAAGCTATGGAGGTGGCCCAGCCTTCTTTGTGTTTTGGGGCTGGAACATTTCTGCTATTTACCCCACCTAACCTCTGTTAAATGGTTACTTAATCACTGGAAACCAAATTGCTGCCATTTAAATGGAAAAACTCTATTGATTTTAAGAGAATATATTATTAACAAACAGAATCCAAAACTGCAATTTCCATTCTCTGTCACCTCTTCTGCTGTTACTGACTTCTATTGGCAAAACGCTCAGGAAGCATTTCCTATTAACATGACTAGAACAATTATATAAGATACTTTTAAATAACATCCAGCAACTGCGTTGTTTATTGCATTTAACATTAAGAATCTTTGGCAATTCAGGAGCTTATCATTATATAAGAGATCATTATCTCAAGATATCATAGAAAAACATTAGTTCTAAAATATTTTTTGAAAGAAGTTGCTTGTAGCTAATTCTTTTAAAAGTAAAAGTAATTGAACAATGTAATCTATTTAGAAAAGATCTATACTTTTCATCTGTGTGATATATTCATAGACGTTTAGAAGGCTCTTCCCTAAAAAAGTCAATCAGTATTCCCATTAGTATTTTGTCAATGTTTGCCTTTCTTTACATAAACCACAACAAAAATATCAGATTTTATTTCTAGCATTCTGGTTTCACATTTGAAAATATGTGCAACCGATGCATATTATTTTGAACTAATTAAGTCTGGTTGTATAGAAACATTCAAATGAGTCATTGGATTTCTCACTTTTCATCTGGATGTTTGGGTTTTATGTCACCACAGTCACAGCTTGAGTTCACTGTGATAAACTTTGGCAAGATGCAGCTATCTCTAACATGACATCCAAGTGTTTGAAGGGAAATGAGTACATTGGTTTCTTTGATGCAAAAATCTGACAGGATCTGAGACAGAAATTGTGAAATGTTCAAAATGAACCTACAAAGTGTAGAACTGGAGAGTTTATGATAAAATAAAAATAATTTCTCAAATTCTTCTGGTACTAACTAAGCAAAAGTGTTGTGAAATTTGTCAGCTTTTTTTTTTTTTTTTTTGAGACAGTCTCACTATGTCACCCTGGGTAGAGTGCCGTGGCATCACAGCTCATGGCAACCTTCACCTCTTGATCTGAAGCAATTCTCTTGCCTCAGCCTCCCAAGTAGCTGGGACCACAGGTGCCCACCACAATGCCCAGCTATTTTTTTGTTGCAGTTGTTATTGTTGTTTTAGCTACCCCGGGTAGGGTTCGAACCTGCCAGCTTCAGTGTATGTGGCCAGTGCCCTACCCACTGAGCTATGGGCACTGTCCAATTTTTCAGCATTATTATTCGGAGTTTGGGAATACATGTAGTCCTATTATGATTACCTAAAACCCGATAGAACAGTCAACAAACTTCTTAGTGATCATCACTTATCACTTGCATTCTTCTTAAGGTACATTTTTAAGCTCTCAAGATGATGATGTTTGCAAACTAAAGCACAGGACATTTAACTTCATTAGGTTAACTTGGCACAGTCCAGTACAGAGTACTCTTTAACAACATTTAAGACTTTAAAGAAAAAAATTACTAACAGGTGCCAATGTTATAAAATAAAAAATAACAAAAAGAAACAAGACTATGAGTTACAAATCAGTACTAGAATACTATTAGTATTTTCTGAGGGTTCATTATCTTTTCTCTCTTCTCTGCTTCCTAATTTTTAACAATATCATTATAAAGTTGCAAACTGAGGGACTACAGGTTTTATTACAGTGTTTAAAGAAACCAGAAAGAAAAAAAGAAAGGATATATAATATTCTAACCCCCTGAAATGATCTTCATTTTTCAATGCAATGTTTTTACATAAAGAGGTATTAACCTGTAAATCGTATGTTTTATTTTATTTGGAAGGAATTAAATACTTAAAAGTTCTATATAAAGGGGACAAATATTCCCACATATTTAACCTCAGATATCTTTATTCCGTGTTTTCATGAAATTAAAATGAATTTTCTCTGACAGCAATTAGAATATCTTTAAAAGATGATTATGAAAAATCTCAAACATACACAGAAGGAGAAAATTGTATAATGATCCCCCAAAGTACTCATCGTCAGCTTCGCTGGTTACCATTGGGTTTGTTCTTTTTTTTTTCTTTTTTTTTTTGGTCTTGAGACAGAGTCTCCAGCTGTCACCCTCAGTAGAGAGCCATGGCATCATAGCTCACAGCAACCTTGGGTTCAACCAATCCTCTTGCCTCTAGTTTTTCTTTCTTTTTCTTTTTCTTTTTTTCTTTCTTTCTTTCTTTTTTTTTTTTTGTAGAGACAGAGTCTATCGCCTTGGGTAAAGTGCTGTGACATCACACAGCTCACAGCAACCTCCAACTCCTGGGCTTAGGCTATTCTCTTGCCTCAGCCTCCCAAGTAGCTGGGACTACAGGCGCCCCCCACAACACCTGGCTATTTTTGTTGTTGTTGCAGTGTGGCTGGGGCTGGGTTTGAACTTGCCACCCTCAGTATAAGGGGCCGGCGCCCTGCCCACTGAGCCACAGGCGCTGCCCTGGGTTTGTTCTTTTAACTACTCACCTCTTTCCTGCCTGACATTATATTGTTTATTCTGTAAGTACTTCATTATGAATCTCTAATAGATTAAGGCTCTGTAAGAAACCCATAATTCTAGCATCACCCCTTCAAAACATTAACTGTGGGTATTGTCAAGTATCCAGTGAAGTGTTTGCATTTTTCATTTTTTTTTTTAGTTTGCTTATTTGAAATAGAACCAAATAAAGCCTGTACACTGTGATTACTATGTTTCTAAAGATTTAGTGTAATTTCTATAGTGATGGCTATGGATATATATTCTTTAACAGTAACCACTCCTTACTGCTAGTGTGGGTAAGGTAAAACATGTTTTAAGTTAGATATTTTATGTATGTAAAACCAAGTAAAGTATAAATGAAACAGCCAATTTTCTGATATTTGGGTCTAATTTTTTATTTACTAAAAAAATGGTGATTTATTTCTTCCCATTTTTATTTCAAACATTTTTTTATTGTGTACATGTAGAAATGTTATAAATTTAAATTTTGATGTTTGTAGAGTTTTGCCATTGATCTTTAAAAAATAACTTTCAGATTGAAATACTCAATTAAAGCCATAATCTGTTGCTGTTGATAACTTTGTATATTCTGCTAATGACGCATCTTCTCCTGCTTTTATCAAGATCTTCAATTTGGTTGGTTAGTAATTTATCTTGATTGTGAATTTAGATTCTTTTTCTGAACCTGGAAACTGAATATAAAACTGAAGAATATTTATGTACTTTATTTAGACATAATTTATATAATTAATTATAATTGGTACTATAGTTGTTAGAAATCAGTTAAAATCAAAATAATCCATCAGTCATTTTATTTACTTCTTATAAAAATAAGACATCATCATATTTAATTTTATTCTAGACATGCATTTGATTTTAAAATGCCTTCTGAATGAGTTATTTCTACTCACAAGAAATGACTTTAAATTTTTTCCTCCTTGAGTTATTAAATTTACACCAGGACACTAATTATGAATATGCCATTTCAGAGTACTGTATCTTACTCATGATGCTTCCTTGTTTGCTTAGGAGTATGAACAATGAGACTTGGAGATAGATAACATTACTGTGACTATCACTTAACAGGCATCCAATGTAGACCAATGGAGAAAAGCTAAATTTTTTTTTGTTTGTTTGCTTTTTATAAAATGTACTGAACAATGCAAATTATTTCTTCTCCTTTCTGAATAAAAAGTGCTCCTCATCACCCCAATTCTCCAATAAACATGCATTTTTGCCTTTGTAAAGGAAAAGCAATTCCAACATATCTGCATTTGAATCTTCTAATATACTTAGCAATTGACATTGCTTTCATAAACGTATTTTCTGTTACAATTCTGTATAGCAAATAATGCATAGAGAAAGGAGTGGTCCATGCTGACATTATGCCTTCTTCATGTAACAAGAGATCTCTAAGCAAAGTTCTTGTGGGCAGTGGCATTCTTTATCCTATGAAATCAGCTAATGCTTATACAACGTCTAATAGGTACTAGGCACTGTTGTAAGTACTTTAAACACATTTAACTTATTTAATCCTCATAGCAACCTTACAGGAAGTAACTATGATGAGGATTTCCATTTTTATAGATGAAGAAACTTAATCAAGTGTGTCATTTTAGTTATTTTGTTTTGCATTTCTAGAATTTCTATGTGACTTCCTTTTGAGATTTAAATTCTCTAGTGAAATTTTCCACCTGTAGATCTCTTTTTTTTTTTACTGTATTTTTTTTTGTCTTGGTGTTAGGTCATATAGTGCTGTGTTTTGGTACACTTGATGTCTTAGTTTGTTGAGGCTGTTATAACATACTACCATAGACTGGGTAGCTTAAACAATAAATATGTGTTTCTCATAGTTCTGAAGACTAAAGTCAAAGATCAAGATGCCAGTATGGTTGGGTTCTTAGTTAGGGTCTACTCCTGGCATTCAGGTGAGATTCTCACATGATGGAGAGGAAGAGCTCTGGCAATTCATCCCACTATAAGGAGACCCTAATCCCATCATGTGCCTCAATCCTCATGACCTAAGCACCTGTCAAAGCCCGTGCCTTCTGATACAGTGCTATGGGGGACTAAGATTTCAACATATGGATTTTGGGAAGATACAAACATTTACTTTATAACATCTGGTATTTTTTGAGTCAATATCTGACGTTGTATATAAAAAGTTATAGAAGATTGACCATCTGGTTCTCCACAAAAGGCAGGAAGAATGGGAGCCTAATCCATTCAGAAATTAAATTCAAGGCTGGATTGAAGTTGTGCTAAGGCTCTGTTGAGATCTCTTTCATCCCTGTTTCTAGACTGCCATTCATAAAGCATTCTAATTAAGAGTCCGAGATACATGAGGCCCCATTAGCCTATGTGTCCAAAAATCAAATGCCTGCCTCCTAAGTACTTTAAGACTGTCAAAAACTGCTTCTGGTTTTTCAAAGACATTTTTCTTGTTCTCTTAGATTCCTTTCCTCACATAGCTGAGAATTCAAACAGCATCACAAAGGAAACCCAACAGTGTTGGATGTTTTCCTCTCCTCCCTCCACCCCCACCATTTCTCATGGGAATCCCAGATCCTCAAGTGTCTAAATTGTGTCTCTCTAGCCTCGTGAGATGGCCCAAAGTTCTGATGGTTTTTCTGCCTCTTACTAGGGAAATCCATTTTGCCTTTTTCCTAGATCCTCAGCCTCTTGCACCATGCCATAGTTAAAAACACGTGTTATCACCTGGGAGTTAATGTCTTTAGTAAATGAGGGAAACAAATGGGAGAGCAGTGAAGAAAAGCAGAAATAAAGAGTACTGAGTGATTTCTGCAGTTGTCACCAAACTAAAAGAAGTAAGGGATTTACAGGTGAAATAATGATATGAAAACAGAAATGGTGAATGGTAGAGATAACCTATACTACTTGTGAGAGGAAAAACATCCTCCTCCAATTGAGAGCCATGAGGAAGCTGAGCCCATGCAGCTGAGATCCAGAATTTAACACAAGCAAGGAGGTGCAAGGGTTTTCATGGAAGAGAGTCAGGATGTAAGTTTGCTTGCTGATCAAGGCATGGGAATTCTAGAAGGCATAGTGTGATGGTGATGACAGTTGCTGACAGTGGTGACTGATGCAGGATGACATTTAGTTCTGGTCGCCCTACCACCACCACTACATTCTTTTCTTGATGGTATAACAGTGATGAGTGTGGTGATATCTTCTTAGATTACTCTAGGTTCTATTGCCAATTTTTCCCACTAAAGCAGCTAATAATATTAAATAGAGGAAGCACTCCATGTAGAAGGCTTAATTATTCCCAGAATCCTGGATGAAAATCTTACCAAGAGAAACACTAGACCCGTCCATCCAATCCCCCATGGTGGCAGAGACTTCCATATTATCTTCCTTTCTCAAAGACTGGTGGCTGGTGTCTCTTAGATTTCTGAGGAGTGTTTGATTCATTCAAAGTGTATTTTCAAATCTGTTCTTAAAATAATTTTAAACATTCTAAGTTATTACTTTGTAGTCTAACAGAAACAAAGCAAATTATTTTTTGAGTTACAGTGTATCTGTGAACCTACAAATTATCTCACAGTAAGAAGGCAAACCCGTACCAACCTCAAGTGAAATTAAATATGCAGATAAAATGCTGGTGAAAAGCTACTTTGCATAGATCTAAATAGTGTAATTTGCCGGTTTTGTGAGTCAGGCAGATGCAGTTCATTTTGAAGCAGTTTTGGGTCTTTTCACATGATTTGGCTATTCTTAGATTTTTCTGAGTCATTCTGTCTTCCATGGTAGTCATTTTTCAATTCCATATTCTCTATTCATGAGGGAGGTACAACATTAACGAGTCCAAATTTGGCTATGTGGCTTAATACTCTGAGCAAACAGGCTATATATTCTTTCCTATTCTTAGCAATACCTTGGGACAAGTTGAATGTAAATAAAATATTTGGGCAATACACTCTAATACGGTAGAATTTCTGGTAAGTGGTGCCAGGAACCTTGGCATGCACATTATTGCATAATTGTTTTGATTCAGTTTGATTGTCCTCTTAACAACTGAAATCCCAAAGCAGTAGGAATACTTATGAAAGGAACAGAAATGTGGATAACACAGGATGAGCCAAAAGACTCTGCCAATGTTTTATCCAACAGAAGCAGCATATTTTAAAGACTAATGCAAGAGGTATATTGATACTTGCAATGATAAATTAATCAGAAACGCAACACTGTCTGACAAACCAAAGATGGCAATAAAATCTTCATCAAGGATATCATTAGGAGAGCCCAGAAAAGAAGGTATAAATAGGGTTATAAGGGGACTGAGGACTGAAATTTGAAATCCCCCCCTGCACAAGTTGGCAAGTTCAGCAGAGGAGGATGGAAGAGTCCACCCGTGAGTTAAGGATTCCTGATGTTTTCTCAGGGAGGAGCCTCTCTAATCTCTATCTAATGAAATTGGTCACTAGACTGGTGCTCTTTGAGGATAGAGGCTGTGCCTTCCTCATTCTGATGACCATGTAGGCCAACAGAATGCCTGGCATATAGTGGACAAAGAATATTTTTTGAACTGAAAGAAACTGCGGTGGGTGGGGGTAAACCAGGCCTGACACTTACCTTTCTACTATAGCTATCCTGGCCTACAGAAGGATAGGCCAGGATAGCTATTGTTGGAAGTGCCTCTTCTTTTCTAGCCAGCCTTTAGTCTGGCAGAGTGTGTCTGTAGTTTTGATGCCTCATACTCAATGGGTAATACTGCTAAGAAGTTTCATGTGGAAAATCACATGGAGATTCATATTTCATGCTTTTATCCATAATAGAGATTATTACCTTTTGTACTTAATGTAAACTCTCCCCACCTGTCTCCCACCCCTGAAAGCCAGAAGAAAGAAGTACTACACATCTCATAGGAGAACATTCCAAGACAGAGAGACCGGTGTATATAGTACCTTAGTCCACAGTAAGGTTAACCAAAATACATTAAGTGTTAAGACCTTATCCGCTGGTGCTAATTATGTGGCCAAGGGTGTCCTTCACTGGAGCAAATTCAGTGTGCTGCTGGAAATAGCAACCAGTCTTTCAGAGTCATGAAGCGAATAAGTGGAAACTAGGGCTATACTTTCAAGAAGTTTGATTAAAAATGGTAGATGTATAAGGCTAAGGGCTGAGAGCAAGTAATGGAGGATTTTTTTAGAGGTGAACACTTAAACATATTTAAAAGCCATAAGAAAAGATTCATTTTCAGCTAACTCCATGACTGGATAAATAGGGGTCAAGCCACAAGTGGGTATTATACAAGAACCAGGTAAGTGTCAGCTGGGTGAGGACAGAACTGGCCTCTGGGCAGCAGAACAAAGCAAAGAGTCCTCTGGGAGGAGGGAGAAAAATAAAAGGCAAGCAGATTTCTCCCCTCTCAGGAATGGAAAGGGAGACTGTTGGTTTGAGGCAATAGGAGAAAAACAGAGCAAATAAAACTGTCCTGAGAGGCCTTAATGTGGCCTGTAGGAGGTAGATACTAGAGAAATTGCCTGTGCCTTAGTCACCACTCTCCTTTATGGAGCTCCTGTTGCCTACAGAAAGGGAGCAATCAAACATCAGCGATAGTAGAGTGATCCCACTGGGGTCAACTTTTGGAAAGACACCTCCCCAATTATGTGGATTTCCAGAGGGAGCCAGACCTTGCCCTACAGGAGTATCAGAGGAATAGTGTGGCTGGAGCAGAGACATGGCCTTGGAGGGAGAAAAACATTTGCTGCTTTGTAATCTCTGGCTTGCAACAAACTCAGGCAGAACACTCCCCAATCTCCATTGAGCACCTAAGATAGTCAGGCTCCAGCTCCCCCTGCTGGCTGGTGGTTGAGTGTGGTGGTCTGGCTAAGGAGGCATTGACTCCCTTTGACTCTGGCAAGTGCAAATCCCTGGTGCATTTGCTCATTGGAGAGAACTGGGCCACAGCCCCATGGGGTTGCCAGAGACTGGGCATGACAGAGGTGCAAGGTGGGGAAGGAGGCACCAGCACCCCTGGACTAACTCTTTTGCTGGGTGGGCCTTTCTGACTTCATGGGGCTCTGGAGCAAGTCATACTTGAGTTGCCAGTGAACCCCTGCTGTCTAGTTGCTGGAGACCTTTTGAGATCTCCGACTTTATCTGTGTTTGTGCCGACCAGGACAATTGGTTTGGAACTCTTGACTTGGGCTGATCACCCCCGGGTCCTCCAAGGTTGTGCCCTAATTACGTTGAAGTGGGAGGGTCTGATTCTTCTCTTTCTGTTGTTGCTTATGGGAGGCAGGGTGTCTTAGTTGCTTGTATTTCTCCACAGCTGAGATTTCTGGCCAAAGCCACTGATTCACTAGGTTTAGATAGAGACTTGTTGAAAACAAGACAGAGCTACCTAGCTCCATCACACCAAGCAGGTCTCCAGAGACTCAGGCTGCAGTACTGAATGGGACCATTGTAAAGTTGTAAGGGAAAAACCACAGTTACCAATCCCAGCTGTTTGATAAAGGGCTGGTTAATTACAACTCCAGGAGCCCTCAATCCAATTTCTCCTTAACAGCTTCCATAGCCAAATGGTGAAAAATAATCATGGGGCAGAATCAGTGAAAAAACTCTGGCAGCATGAATAATCAGAGTAGATCAACACTCCCAAGAAACAACAAAGGAGACACAATGGAAGATCCTATTCATAAACAAATGGCTGAGATGTCAGAAATCGAGTTCAGAATTTGGATGATAACAGAATTGAAATAAGGTTGGAATTAGAAATTAGAAATTGAAGGAGTAATTCAAAAGTTGTCTCAAGAATTCAATGAATTCAAAGACAAAATCACCAAAGATTTTGAGACATTTTAGGCAAGAATTTGTAGCCAAAAAAGATCTGAAAAATACAGTAGAATCTCTCAGTAACAGAATGGAGCAGGTAGAAGAAAGTAACTCTGACATTGAAGACAAACCTTTTGAGTGATCCCAAACTCTCAAAGAGGTAGAGAAGTGGAAAGCAAAAATGGATCATTCCCTGAGAGACCTGTGGGAACATTTTTTTTTTTTTTTTTTTTTTTTTTTTAGAGACAGACTGTCACTTTGGTAGAGTGCCATGGCATCACAGCTCACAGCAACCTTCAGCTCTTGGGCTTAGGTGAATCTCTTGCCTCAGCCCCCCTAGTAGCTGGAACTATAGGTGCCCGCCACAGCCCGCCACAATGCCTGGCTATTTTTTTGTTGCAGTTGCTGGGTTTGAACCTGCCACCCTCAGTATAGGACTGGTGCCCTCCTCACTGAGCCACAGGTGCCGCCCTGTGGGACCACTCTAAAAGAGCAAACATTCACCTTATAGGAATTCCTGAAGGTGAAGAGGATGTTCCTAAAGGCACAGATGCTCTACTCCAAGATATAATCGTGGAGAACTTCCCAAGCATGGAAAGAGACACTGAAATTCATATAGTAAACAGTCTCAGAACCCCAGCACAACTCAATCCAAACAAAGCATTTCCTAGACACATTGTAATTAACTTTGCCAAAGTTAACATGGAGAAAATTCTACAAGCAGTCAGATATAAGAAAATCATTACCTACAAGAGATCAAACTTTCACTCTGTGCAGATGATATGATTTTATACTTGGAAAACCCCAGTGACTCAACTACAAAACTCTTAGAAGTGATCAAGGAATACAGCAACATCTCAGAATACAAAATCAATACTCACAAATCAGTAGCTTTTATATATACCAACAGTAGTCAAGCTGAAAAAACAGTCAAGGACTGTATTCCTTTTATAATAGCGCCAAAGAAGATGAAATATTTGGGAATTTACCTAACAAAGGATGTGAAAGATCTCTATAAAGAGAACTATGACACTCTGTGAAAAGAAATAGTTGATGATGTTAACAGAGAGAAAAATATACCATGCTCATGGCTGGGAAGAATCAATATTATTAAAATGTTCATACTACCCAAAGCAATATACAAATTTAATGTAATCCCTATTAAAGCACCATGGCATACTTTAAAGATCTGGAAAAAATAGTACTTCCTTTTATATGGAACCAGAAAAAAACCTTGAATAGTGAAGACATTACTCAGAAATAAAAATAAATCAGGAGGAATCATGCTAACAGACTTCAGACAATACTATAAATCTGTAGTGATCAAAACAGCATGGTACTTGCACAAAAATAGAGAGTTAGATATATGGAACAGAAAAGCAGGCATTGCAATCCTATTTGCAGAAACAATAGGCTTTAAACCAACCAAAATAAGGAAGGATAAATGGACACTTCATATTTGTTAAAGGTAATACTCAATATGATGAGATTTCAATTATTAACATTTATGCACCCAACCAAAATGCACCTCAATTTGTAAGAGAAACTCTAACAGAAATGAGCAACTTGATTTCCTCCAGTTCCATAGTAGTCAGAGATTTTAACACCTCTTTAGCAGTGTTGGATAGATCCTCCAAAAAGAAGCCAAGCAAAGAAATTTTAGATTTAAACTTAACCATTCAACATCTGAATTTAACAGACATGTACAGAACATTTCATCCCAACAGAACTGAATACACATTCTTCTCATCAGCCCACAGAACATACTTCAAAATCGATCAAATCCTAGGTCATAAGCCTAACCTCAGCAAATTTAAAAAATTCCTTGCATCTTCTCAGACTATTATGGAATAAAAGTTGAACTCAATAACAACAGGAATGTGCATACTCATACAAAAACATGGAGGCTAAATAACCTTGTGCTAAAGGATAGATGGGTCATAGATGAGATTAAGAAGGAAATTACCCAATTTCTGAAAAAAAATTACAATGAAGACATGAATTATCAGAACCTCTGGGATACTGCAAAGGCAGTCCTAAGAGGGAGATTTATAGCACTACAAGCCTTCCTCAAGAAAACAGAAAAAGAGGAAGTTAACAACTTAATGGGACATGTCAAGCAACTGGAGAAGGAAGAACATTCCAATCCCAAACCTAGCAGAAGAAAAGAAATACCCAAACTTAGAGCAGAAGTAAATGGAATTGAAAAAAAAAAGAATTATACAACAGATCAATAAATCAAAAAGTTAGTTTTTTGAAAAGGTCAATAAAATAGATAAACCTTTGGCTAATCTAACCAGGAAAAAAGGAGTAAAATCTCTTATTTCATCAATCAGAAATGGTAATGATGAAATAACAACAGACTCCTCAAAAATTCATAAAATCTTTAACGAATATTAAAAGAAATTTTACTCTCAGAAATACGAAAATCTGAAGGAAATTGATTAATACTTGGAAGCACACTACCTACCAAGACTTAGCCAGAATGAAGTGGAAAAGTTGAAC
>CAUYPK010016320.1:0-12031 GCA_963574355.1 Loris lydekkerianus | reverse complement strand
AAATCCTTAATGAATACTACAAGAAACTCTACTCTCACAAATATGAAAATCTGAAAGAAATTGACCAATACCTGAAAGTATGCCACCTACCAAGACTTAGCCAGAATGAAGTGGAAATGTTGAACAGGCCTATATCAAGTTCTAAAATAGCATCAACTATACAAAATCTCCTTAAAAAGAAAAGCCCAGGACCAGATGGCTTTACGTCAGAATTCTACCAAATCTTTAAAGAAGAATTATTACCTATACTACTAAACCTCTTCCAAAATATAGAAAAAGAAGGAATATTACCCAACACATTCTACGAAGCAAACATCACCTTGATCCCCAAACCAGGAAAAGACCCAACAAGAAAAGAAAATTATAGACCAATATCACTAATGAATATTGATGGTAAAATATTCAATAAGATCCTAATAAACAGAATACAACAATACATCTAAAAAATTATACACCATGACCAAGTTGGATTTATCCCAGGGTCTCAAGGCTGGTTCAATATATGTAAATCTATAAATGTAATTCAACACATAAACAAACTTAAAAATAAGGACCATATGATTCTTTCAATTGATGCAGAAAAAGTTTCTGTTTTCGAGATGAGACCAGATGCATCTCTAAGAAGGGCTGGAGCAGCGGTTCAACCTATGGGTCTCGATATCAGGAAGGTCGAGAACCACTGGACTTGAGGAATCCTGATTTCTACTCTTCTTCCTTCGTGCTCCCATCTCTGTCAGCTCTGCTCGCCAGCTTCCACGTCCTGCTAGGAACAGTCCTGTCTGTCTTTCTCTGCACCTTTCCACCCCGACCTTCTCCTTCCTGCTCAGCCACACACACCCAGGGCTGCTGACCAGGTGCTGTGGTCACATGGCCTGAATCCAGCACTTGGACTCAATGTCACTGCACGCTCCTTGGCAAGACAGGGGCTGCGGGCACCGTGGCTGCTGTTGGTTTGTCTGCAGGCTTTCTTTCACTGAGTCCCTCTTCAAGAAGGACAGTCAACTGTGCTCACCTGGATGGGATTAGTGACAACCTATTGCCCAGGTGGCTACCACCTGTCGGCTGGCTGTAAGCCTCCACCTTAAACCTTAGTGATCGGCTGGGCTATATTTGCCTTTTCCCGGCTCTGTTTGCTTTTCTAACTGCTGATGGTCACAGTTTTAGAGCTAATAAGGCAAAGGCTGCTCTTCTGGCTAATTAACCTCCTAGCAAAGGTGAAGCCTTAGATCAGATGATCTCAGAGTTCTCACCTGCCCGGGGATGTGCTAACAGGCAGAGCCTTACCTCTACTTATTTGCATTTTCTGAGGGCACCGGGGAAGGGTTTGGCCCATGGGCATGCTATGTGCCCTCATATCATTAATAAATGGCCACCAATATGGTGGCTTAAAGTGACACAGATCTATCAATTTACAGTTTTGGAGGTCAGAAATCCAAATGGGCTGGCAAAACTGTGTTCCTACTGGAGCTTCTAGGGAACAGAACTTTTGCAGCGTCTAGAGGCTGTCTGCAACCCACGGCTCAGGGCCCTCCTTCCGTCCTCTCCTCCTCACCTCTCCTCTCTGACCCTGATCTCCTGCCTCCCTCCTGCAAGGATCCATCTGGACAATCCATGATCCGTAAGGAAATGCTCACAGGTTTATGGGATTAGGATGTGGTCGCCTTTGGGTGGCCATTGTTCTGCTGACCACGGCCGTGAACAAAGAATGTTCGGTGTATGGTGATGTGTGAGCGTCTTTGTTCACGTGCTAGATTTTGAGGTGGGTCCCACAAAGACCGTGCTTTTCAAAGCAACATCCAGGATGCGTGACAGCTGTCGTGAGTAGGAAAGCACTGCTCATCCTGTGGGGCAGTTGCAGGTTGCAGGCACTGCTAAATTTGCTACCTTCGCTTAGAAAGAAGCGTCATTTTCAGTCAAAGCTTAGTAAAAATAAGGATGTGATTTTTTTGTTCCCCTTACAAGTTCGTGGACCCCCTGAATCCCACCCATGTGTGATCAGGGAACCCAGATCAGGGAACTCTGCTCCGGGATGCGTTGTGAAGATGAAGCAGAGGGTGGACACAGGGAGTGGTGCTGACGGGGCAAGGGTCCTGACAGCGGGGAGCAACGTGTCTGCAGATCACAGGTCAGTCTGGCCGCTCCGCGAGCACCTGTCAAAATGTCCCATTTTGTTGGCACGTAGCAAGCTTTCAGTTGATGTATCTGTTGTTTTTATTCTCTTTGAGTTGTATGGTCAGGAGTACAGGAAGAAGGAGGACCAGATGGACACCAGCTCCGCTGGGGAAATGAGAGTGGCGCTGACCCTGGGCGCTGACCCTGGGCGCTGACCCTGGCCTTGCTGGTCTTGTGTCTTCAGCCCTGTGGAAGGCATGCTAGCTAGGGTGGCCTTCCCACATTTGCTCAGGAGCCTCTGGCCAGCCATCCTTGTGGGATTAAGTCGAAAACCCTGATTTCAGGCACACAACTGCACAGCAGGCAGCCTCTGCAACTGAAGTTTGCAAATTGTCTCTCACAAGGACCCTGGCTGCACGGAGCTGAATTGTGTTTTAGTTGAGTTACCTCCATCCTATCTGCTGTTTTAGGCCCCACATTCCCAGGGGGCAGCTCCAGGCTTTACACTTTGTGAGTTTCAGAAAGCCTGGCCGGGTGTCTGCAGAGCCCTTTGGTCACTCACCACACATCTGCCTGTCTGTGGAAGACAGCGACGCTGCCCTAACTTACTACCTCTGCCACTCGCTGTGGGATCTTAGCTAAACACCTGACTTTTGGGGCTTCAGTTTCCTCTTCCGCGGAATAAGCTTGTTGAAGGGAATTTGGAAACCGTCCCTAGAGTCTCCCAAACCCTGTTTCGTCAGTTTTGGGGCACACCCCCGGGCTGGTGTAATACTGACTCCAGCTGCTAGAAGGCAGCGTAGACCAACATCTGCGCTGGACCCCAGCCGGAAGCTCGGGGTGCTTTTGTTTCAGCAAATCCTGGAGAGGGAGATTGTGGCGGAGAAGGCAGCTCGTCCACACAGTGGAAGATCTTCCCCAGCTTTGAGTCGCTCATTGTCCTCATGCCCGAGTTAAGGGCGTTCCCTCAGCATTTCACGGAGCAGGTGCAGGTGATCCCGAGTCTGCCAACCCAGCCCGGTCCCTGGCCGGTCACTCCTCTGCTGTCCAGCTGAAATCCTTCAGTGTCAGAGACTGTTTTTATCCTGTCTCAAGTGCACATGAATAACAGATTGGGAGACTGCCTAAGAAAACCTTAAACAGTTGAAATTACTGGCAATATTTCATCTTTGTTTACATTACTGACTGAAAACGGTCAGTTCACTCAGTTTTCTCCCCACACAATTATCCTGCGAGTTCTATCCCTGGGCCCTTTTGGCCGTTGGACTAGGATTTGCTATCAGGGGTTCTGACAGTGAATCAAGGACAGAGCCCAGAGAGACCAGTGGGTTCCCAGGGAGGCCAGTGTGCTGCAGGGGACATCCAAAGGTGTCCTTGGAGGACGGGCTGGTGTCCCCACCGTGAGTCCCAGGCCAGTGCCTGCAGGGTCCCCACCTCAGCACACATGCATCTGTCCCTACTTGGTGTCCGGCCTGTGTCAGACCTGCAGTGAGGGGTGTGCAGGACCTGACTTGGCCCCCCTGCCTTTTGAGAGTGGCTGGTGAGGGAACAGACAGACATTTATAGACCAATTTCTGGAAATGGCTATGGGGAACAAGACCACCCAAAAGGCTAAAAGTCTTCTCCAAATCAAGGTTGACTTTCTACTTGAGTCTGCCAGGTATCTGAAAGAGCTATCAGATACTTGAACCGTGATAGTTGTTTTAGAGCAGCGGTCCCCAACCAGCGGTCAGGGACTGGTTTCATGGAAACACTTTGCATGACCAGGGTTGAGGGGGCTGGTTTCAGGATGACTCAAGTCCTCGTGTCACCACCTGCACTCATCTCATGTCATCTGGCTGTTGTTAAGTTGGGTTCAGCTCCTGTGAGAATCGGATGCCACTGCTGATGTGGCAGGTGTCGGGGCTCGGGCGGTGATGGGAGTGGCAGGGAGTGGCTGTAAGTGCAGGTGGCGGTTCTCTCCCTTACCTGCCGCTCACCCTTGCTTTATGGCCTCGTCTTCACAGGCCAATACCAGGCCTTGGACCGGGGGTTGGAGACTACAGAGGATTTCCTTTAAATGACGAGGGAATTGACCAAAGTGAGAAGGTGGGTTCCATTAGGATTTAGCCAGTACCTAGAATAGTCAAGAAAGTAAAGATACCCTGATTTCATTTGGATTGTCTAGATGGCTTCTAGGAAGTAGTCATTGCTAGGTGACTAAACTTGTTACTCACCAGAAAAATCCAAGGAGAAAACAAGATATCAATGTCATACAAATACAGGGTGACAGCTGTCTGTGAGCTTCTGAAACACTAAAGATGGATAGTTGAATCTCTAGATTTTAGTTTTGAAGTTGGAGACTATACAACGTGTTCACCCAGGAATGGCCTTCACTGGATCAGATTATCTGCATGAAGTGTAACATCTGAACTTCTGAGATGATAATACATTTTACTTCGGATGAACTTCTCCAGGTAATATATAATTCCAGTAGAAGTTTGAGTCCTAACAAGAAGCACATTCCAATTCATACACTGAATTTTTTCTTTGGCATAAATTCAGAGTTTTCCATGTAGAAATGACTTTGTGGTTGTGACTGTAATACTATCATAAAATAACACTGTTTCCTGCAAGGTTAAGGGCTCACCAGTTGCATTGCTCTGAAATTTCCTACAAGAAATCTGTTGCAGAGGCAACTATGTTATTATGAAGATCGCAGAGTTTAAAAAAAAAAAAAAAAGAATTACGATTTGGATTTCAGAGATCATACTTTTACTGAGGGCGTGCTATCAACTTTAAAATGTTCTATAAATGTTTGTTCAACTTAGGTTAAGTTTTCTATGGTACCCAGAACCCCTTATAATTCAGATGAATGAATTTTGGTATGGAAAGACAGTAATTCAATTGTACAGGTTCATCTGGTAGAGAAGTGTCCTGTTCATAATGACTCAGAGGTAGGTACAGAATGATCTGGAGCAGAAGGGTTGGGACCAGTGGTGAGTAGGTTTTCTCTGGGGCATCTACAGCTGCTACTCAGGGTAACAGGATAAGGATACCAGCAATCATACCTTTGATAATTGGCACGTTTGTCAAAGAGACGACTCTAAGCCTGAAGCTACCTGCTTTACTTGTGTTGGGTCTAAACCTTCCTCACCTCCAACCATGAATCTCCTAAAAGTAATTTTTATCCACTACAAGTAACAAGTCTTTGTTGAGAAAGAGGAAATTATTGAGGATGATTCAAAATGGAAAACAAAGGAAGTATCTACTTGTTCCTTCTAACAGCAACAGAGTCGAAATTAGAGCTAAGCGCGAGGAAGTCAGAGGCCCAGAGAATAGGAGGGTAAACGGGAGCTCCATGTAAGAACAGTTATTTCTGACCAACCAAGGCTTTGAAAAAAAATGTAGCTTCACCCATGAGAACTTTGTAAATTAAAACAAAAAAGAAACCGATGTAAACAGGATGGCCTAATCGCCAGCTAACTAACACGGTGGACACCAGGTCTGGGTCGGGTCCATACGCAGTTCCAGGCAGTGGAGGAATGAGACCCACAGTCCCTGCGCCTTTGTAGCTGGCAGGTTGTACAGGCAGGGTTCACGGGAAAGGACCTAAAAAAATGTGACAGCCGCCACAGGGGGGCAGCACATGAGTGAGAGAGGGCAACTGGAGGGACCTGGTTTTCATGGAGTGGTTAGAGAAGTCAGCAGCAGCTGGGAAGAGCAGACCAGCCTGTAACCCGACACCCTGCACCCCCAGGCGGTAAGGTCAGAGTCCCACTCTGGAAAAGGGGTTGTTTCCCTGGGCCCACACCGTGGAGGGGGAGGAGGAAGTAGGGGAGCTCAGCTTTGCTTCCTCAGAGACAGGTGCAAGCCTGGCTGTCAGGAATAACCACGAGGCTTTCCTGGGATAGGAATTTGTGTCTTGGTTTTGGTGCTACAGACCAGCCAGGAAGGATGAGAAGTCAGCCTTGACTTAGTGACAACCAGGGCTTGGGATAATGGAAATCAAAGGCTTCCGTTCCCCCAGGGCAGAGTTGGGGAGGCTTTTGTTGCAGATCATCTGGGCTGAAGGTAGCAAACACTTGAGTTCTAGGAAGACCATTCAGACATTTGAAGAGGGGGTTGGAGAAACTTTCCCTGAGGCTGGGCAGGCTGGGAAGGGACCTGGAGAATGGGTAAAGGGTGCCTCATCTATTACTGCCTAACACACTACCCCGGCTCAGTGGCTTAGGATGAGACTTCTTCCACCACATTTCATGGGTCAGGAATTTAGGCACAGTTTGGCTACAGGATTTTTCTGTCCCATTTGGCATTAGCTGGGGTGGCTTAGTCTTCAGCTGGCCACTGGTGACCTGAAGGGGCCAGCGGTCCGGAGGGTGGCTTTGTTCACACACTTCGTAACTTGGAAAGAGGGGCTGGGCTTAGTGGGCCCTTCAGTCTCTCCACATGGTCTCAAGGATTCTCCCGTGGGATAAGTGGACTTTGATGGCCACTTGGGGCTTCAGGAGCCTGCGGTCAAAGCCAGTGGTCTCATAAATGGTGGAACTGCCGTGTCACCACGTCTGCTGCAGCCTGTGGCTCCCATCAGACACAGGGTGGGGGATTCAAGGGCCAGAGACATAGCACCCACTTCTCACTGTGGAGAAGTATCAAAGAGTCAATAATTCGTCACTCTTGGGAAGATTCTGTCACTTGTCCTCATAGCTTCATCAGAAGGATGAGGGCAAGTGGTCTGAAGAGAAGGAAAGGGGTGTTTCTTAATTTGCTGGCAAATGAGAAACATGGCAGACTCCGGTCTCAATGTCCCACTATCCTATCTTTTAAAGGGGGTTTTCAGCCTCAGTGCCTCGCCTTCCAGACTTGTTCCTCAAAAGCTAAAAGCACTGCCTGCGACCTGCTCCTTCCACAGGGGCTGGAAACTCCACCACTTCCACCTGTGTCTATACAATGGCAGGTATCACTTCGCACCTACCATCCCCAAACTCCTAAGCCGATCACAGTTTTTGGCCCTAGTGAGTCAGAAGAAACAAAACACACAGGTAACAGACACATGAGTAGATAAAGGATCTTTAGGGAAAACATTTAATGTTTTTCAAAATGGCAAACATACATCCAGTTTCTTTCCTTCCTGACCTGCAAACTTAGGGTCAGCCCACGGAGGCTGCTGAGCAGCGTGGAATTCACCAGAGGCCATGTGTCTGATGACCAGCCTCAGAGACGTCTCTGCATCACGACCCCACAGTGGCTGCCGCAGAAGGCATGGGAGGACCTCCACGCTAATATTCATCCGAAAATGGGTAATTGGGGTGGTCAGAAAGGCTGCAAAGAGAAAGAATGGTGCAGAATGTGGATGCAACAACTCCATTAGTGGGTGGTGGGAAAGGGAGCTCTAGGAAGCTGCACTTGAGGCAGGAGTTACCAAACTTATTTTCTGGAGAGCTGTGGGATCTGCCTGTCTTACTTTTGTGACCATGACTTTATGTGTCTCTAAAAAATACCCAACTGGGTGGCACCTGTGGCTCAAAGGGGTGGAGTGCCGGCCCCATATGCCAGCGGTGGTGGGTTCAAGCCCAGCCCCGGCCAAAAACTGCAACCCCTCCCCTCCCAAACCAATCATTCAAGTTATATTCTCTTTCTAGAATAGAACACACAGAGTCCTCAAAGTCATCCATCAGACGTGTTTATCTACATCAGTGGGTCTCAAGTGGTGGGTCGAGACCCGCAGGAACTGTGTTAAAGGACCACGGTGTTAGGAAGGTTGAGAATCACTGATCTGTATCTTTCACCAAGAAAAAGAGATATTTTCTCCATTTTTATTTCAGATCATCAGTGGAAGTAGAAACCCTTTCTGTCATTTTGAACAGGGATAAGAGAGGTACATGCTCATCACGAATCCCTACTTCCGAGTGGCAAATGTGAGTGGCTGGAACTACACTTGCATTTTATTAATTAACTACTGACCACCGACCATATGAAGCATATTGTGTTGGATTCAGAATCGTAAATGTTCGTATGTGTAGGGCCCTTCTCCAAAGAGCTGTTATACACTAATGAAAATCTCTATGTAGAAATACCACAGAAAACAAAGTGATGGCTACGTGACTGGTTATTGTTAAATATTTAACTGGTGGTAGAAATCGCTAATGCTTGCTAGTTTCTCTTTTTTATATTTTCCTTTCTCATTGTTTTGCCCTGAAGTGATACCATAGTAACAATGACAATGGATCCATCAGCTCCTGAGTATTTGTGACTGTTCCTTTTCCTATCTTGTCTCTTCATCTCTATTAACTGTCAAGGTCTCTATCAGCAGCAGGAACACAACTTCTTCTCTCTCATTGTGATAAATGTCCGTCTATTATTCTAGAATCTTAGAGAATGAAGGAATAGCAAGCACCTTTTCTCGGCTATCTCTCCTGTCAGGCCCAGGACTGGCCAGGTCTTGGGCCCGGCTTAACTAGGTTCTGGACCTGGACCGCTAAGCTACTTTGCTCAGGAACAATTTCTCTTAGGTGCCTGAGGGCTATCTACTTCTGCAGGGGAGAGAGAGAGAGAGAGAGAGAGACAGAGAGAGAGATATCTTAGTCTTTAGCAGAGCTTGGTAACCTTCAGCAGAGAGACGCCGTGCTGGTGTTCTGCACGCAGGAGAGGAGACAGAGTCAGAGTAAGCGGGTCCATGATAGAACACGCATGCTCCCGACTGCCCTCTCCTCCAGCCTAACATAAGGCTGATCTTGTACTTCTCAACACCACAGGTGTAGAGACTGCCAATTCACCAATGCTCTCATCTCGCGAGCTCTCATGCTTGTTAGGAGAGCTAAATCCCTCTCCAGGCCCTTTTCACCGAGGTGTTCCATTGTTGAGCTATACAGGTATTTCTTAGAACTCTCACTCCTCCTAGCTGTAGGCTCTACGGGCTGCTACCCCCTCCAGTGAGGAGGCCTTGCCTTCACGCTCCTCCCTCTCTAACCCATTGCCATCCTCTGTGCTGAGATGTCCATATTGGAGAATATCTACACCAAGAACTCCATGGACCCCCATCAGGCCAGCCGTTCTAGAGGCAGATGCAGTGTTTGGGCCATAAGGGAGCAAATATCCAAGCAGGAGGAAAGAAACCAGACCGTTGAAGATACTGAATCTGCAGGATCTAGTGAACATTCCATGTGGGGAGGATGGAATGTGTGGCCTGGGCACAGGTTGATAAGCAGGTTGGGGAGGATGAGCTATAAACAGAGATGTGGAACACATGATCAGGCTACACTGGGAATATCCACACTGTATGTCCACTAGACTCTGGTAGAAATGAGGTCCCCACATGGAAGGTGTAGGTTCAGTGACCTTCCTGAAGGTTACTGCTGCTCTGGAAAGTTCCATGGAGGCAGGAGTGCATGGGCCCATGGTGGCCCATGCTGGCCCTAGGCCCACTTGTCCTGTTAGACAACAGAGCTCAGAAATAAATCTGGGAGGAGAGTTCCAAAAACTCCTGTCTCACCTGTGACTCAGACTGGCCTTGCCTTCCTGGTGTTGAGGTGACTTAACACCTGTCCTACATTCTTCTTAAGAAAACAAAGTTAGACAACATATTAACCAAAGTTACTTACGCGTCAGAGATGAAATAGCGGTAATTTCTGTTCAGGCCATCTATGGCTTTCATGTCATCCGCAGTCAACTGGAATTGGAAAACCTATCAAGGTACAAGGAGTAGCAAATTGTCATCAGCCTGAGACTGCATGATTGCCAATCAAGAACATCCAGGCGTCTCGGAGAGTGTGGTGCAGAGGCAATACTTAAAATATCTGATGTTTCCAAAAGTTATGAAAGACGTCCAGCCAAACACTCAAGTGGTTAATGAACACTAGGAGAGAAACATACAGACCCCCTTGCTGGGTAAAATGTAGGGACATAGCACAGCTCTGCACTCAAAGAGAAGATCTCAGAAGATGCTGGATCAGAAACAAACCTGACACACTTCAAACATTTAAAAAATATAATATTCAGAAGAATCAAGCGGCAATTTTTTGCAATACATAAGTTGATATAGTAAATTGGATGGATACAGTGGGATTTCTGCCCCTTTTCAATGAACACTTAGTGTATATAAAAACCTTTCAACAAAATTCAAGCTAGGACTTGTCCAAACACAAATGATGTCATGTTCAAAGCACATGGACACTGGCTGGAGAAGATCTCATTGTTTAAATTTGAGAAATTTTAAATGTCAGAAAGATGCCCCTCATTGCTAACATTTGGACAAAATGACCCACAAATCCTTAGAAATACTCTGAAACGGTGGCGCAGAGAATGAGCCGAAGGAAGAAAATAAGAAATGTCAGCAGCATAACACATGATGAATTTGGGGATGAGGGGTTCATTGCTTCCTTCTTTAATCATTTCTGTACATTTAAAAATTCTCAGTAGAAAACGTTATCAAAAGACTATGAAAATCATCAGATTTCTATCACTAAATCTAAGGAAACATACAAAGGCCTCAATGGAGAAAGTTATGAAAAGTACTGAAACATATTTAAAAATTATTTAAATACTTGGAAATTTATATCATGATTGTGGATTAGAAATCTTGATATTGTCAAGAAGTCAGTTGTCTCCAAATTCTTCTTCAGGTTCAATGCAACCTCAGCCAAAGACCAAATCACACAGTCATTCAAGAATAGTCAAAGTATTCCCAAGTAAAGATAGATGTTAGATCCAGCAAGTAAAATTAAAAAAAAAAAAAAGAGAAGGAATTAGAGGAAGGTTTTACTATTCTGGGCAGCAAGATTTACTTTCCGCCATTGCTAAGGCAGTACAGGGAAGTGTACAAGTCAATAGGGAGGTCAAGGTCCAGAAGACTCCTGTGGGCATTGATTAGATGAGATAGGTGAAAAATTAAGGTCTAAGGCAAATACAGACTTTTCAATAATTGTCAAAGAAATATTTTGATGTAGCTATAAACTTATATATGCATATTTTGAATCCTTACTTCACATAGTTTTTAAAAAATCCCAGTGGAATTAATGACCAAATTTATATGGAAAGACTATCAATGATTTTGCAGGATAAGATGGAAGAATGTTGTGTTCCTGATACAGGAAAAGGCCCCACACTCGCAAGGGAACGGTGTGAAGAATTTGACTATTTAGGTGCAGAAATGTTTGTTTATGAAAACAGCCCAGACCTGGAGAGGCTGCACCTGTCCACTCACTGCCCTGCCTGGCGCTGTGTGAGGGGCTGAAGCCTGGGCTAGGTGGCTGGAGGATGGAAACTGTACGGGGCAGAGGGAGTGCCCAGGCCATGCCTGGTGACCACCACGGAGCACAGCCGCCCCCCCACATTGTCCCCCTTGCACGTACGGGAGCCCCAGGGAAGGAGAATTTGACTACATAGGTATACAAGTAAAACACACACACACACACACACACACACACACACACACAATCTGGACTCCCCTCCACCTCGTCCAAATCCCTCACTTCAGAAACAGAGAGAAGGACACGTCCCTGCGGGGGAGACAGAGCCCACTGCAGATGTAACCCTCAAACTCAGATCTCTGCTTGGGGCCCTGAGGACCTCTCCCCCCACTGCCTGTGCTGCTGTGAGCGGCAGGAAGCCTGGGGGATGTGCACAGCCCAGGTCCAGAGCATCTGGAGGGGGACACGGCCCTGGCTATTGGGGGAAGCCCGCCCCCCTCCCCATGCAGGAGCCTGGGCCCAGCCCCTGTCACCTGCATGTTCTCTCGGATCCGCTGCTCATTGTAGCTCTTGGCCAGCACCACGACCCCGCGCTGCAGCTGGTAGCGCAAGGCGACCAGGGCCGGGGTCCGCTTGTGCTTTTTGGCTAGAGCGCACAGGACTGGGTCTTCCAGGAGGACGGGGGAGTTCAGGTCCACCCTGGAAGGAGGGCGACAATGCTGAGCTCTTGAGGCCGAGTATTGGGTGTGAGC
>CAUYPK010016319.1:0-36985 GCA_963574355.1 Loris lydekkerianus | reverse complement strand
TTTTTCAGATCTTTGAGGGCTGCAAATTCTTGCTTCAGTGCATCAAAATCTTTGGTGGTTTTGTCTTTAAATTCATTGAATTCTTGAGACATTTTTTGAATTTCTCCTAGAATTTCTAATTCTGACTTTTGAATTGCTCTTCTGATTTCTAATTCCAAATTTTCCTCCATTCTGTTTATCTTGTTTGCAATCCAAATTCTTAATTTGATTTCTCACATCTTGGCCAGCTGTTTATGAATGAGATCTTCTGTTACATCTGCCATATCTTTCCTTTGGGGGGGGGGGGTTTGATCTATTCTGGTTATTCATGTTACCAGAGTCTTTCCACTGATTGCTCCCCATGATTTCTTTATACCATTTGATTTTTCCCCTGGAGCCTTGTCAAGGACCCATGAAATGCTATGGCCCGAGATGTTTGGGACCTATTCGATGTGGTGGGGCTAAGTGATTCTGTCTTGTTTTCAGCTGGTCTCTGTTCACCCCTAGTGAAACAGTTACTCTGGGTTGAAGTCTTAGCTGTGGAGAAATACCAGCAATTAAGTCACCCTGCCCCCCCACAGGCAACTATTAGAAAAGGAAAATCAAACCTTCCTACAACCACACACGCAGGGCACCACTTGAATAGTCCTCAGGCGATTGGCTCAGTTCAAAAGCTCCAAATCAATTGTCTCAGTCAGCACCTGTGTCAGGTGGGAAAGTTTAAAAGGTCTCTGGCAACTGGAATGCAGGGGTCTGGTGACAGCTCAAATATGACTTGCTCCGGTGCTCCATGAAGTCCGGAGGACCCACCCAGCAAATGGATTAGACTGGGAAGGTTGATGCCTCTTTCCCCACCTTGCAGCTCTGTCGCATCCAGTCACTCCTAGCCCCGCAGGGCTGTGACCCAGTCAGTTGTCTACAGTGAGCAGATACTGCATAGGTTTGCACCTACCTAAATCAGAAGGAAATCTGTATCTCCTCACCCAGGCCACTGCTCTCTGCCTCTATCCAGCAGGGGGTGGTGAGGTCTGTCAATGTTGGGCACTTGATGAAGGCTGGAGGGTGTTCACTCAGTTCCAGCCCCCCTTGATTTATGTTACTGGCAGAACAGAACAACCCTGTGGGAGTTTGTTTCTGTCCCTGCTAAATTCCTCTGCTGAAGAGGGGCTGATTTGAGTTCCCAGAACCTGTTCCTCAGGCCCTGTCTTTAGTCCTGCATGGTTAGCTGTCAGCTCTAGCCTCCTCTGTCCTCCTTTGTCTATAGGCTGATGATCCCCTGAGGGCCAGGTATATCTTAGGCTCAGTAAAGCAGTCCTCTGGGTCAGCCCCGCCCTTGGAGTGTCCCGGCTTTGCGTGTGCATTTTCTAGTCCCCGTGTTCCACCCAGGCCAGTACTGCCTCACACAAATCCTTTACTCACGGGACCTATGTTTCAGTCCCAGATCTGTTCCGCAGTGGTTGCCATCTGAGAAGATGCCCAGCCTCCTCTGGTTGCCCAGGGAAACAGGGGGAGTGGCTTTGGGATATCTGGGGGTGGGCCTTGTTATTGCTAAAGATGGCTACTGCTCTGCACCTCGGGGCACTGCCACTCCGATGTCATCCCCTCTCAGCCGACTGTCATCTCCTCACTCCCATGCTGCAGAATCAGCAGCATCCAGCTGAAGTCCAGGTCCTGTCTACACCTCTTGAGTAATCACCCAAGAATCTGGACTCCTGGGGGACAGGCCTCCAGACCTCAGGGTGAAAGTGGAGGGGAGTGCTGGGAGCTCAGAATTGCAGGTCATAACACCAAGCTTATTGAGACCAAATGAGCAAATAAACA
This sequence comes from Loris lydekkerianus, assembly GCA_963574355.1. Taxonomy (NCBI): domain Eukaryota; kingdom Metazoa; phylum Chordata; class Mammalia; order Primates; family Lorisidae; genus Loris; species Loris lydekkerianus. The sequence goes on along the minus strand of CAUYPK010016319.1, from coordinate 35,185 downwards.
GATACAAAGGCTACCAGGCACACGAGCCCATAGATGCACAAACAGACAGAGACACATAGACCTACAGACAACACCCACGACAACAACAACAAAAAACAACTACAATAAAATTAGTGATAATCGTAAAATAATTGAAAAAAAAAGAAAAAAAGTGGTGTTCATAAAGAAGTTAAAAAAGAAGAAAAGAGAAATTAAAAATAGAAAAAATAGAAATAAAAAGTATACCTATAAAAGAATAATAATAAATTAACAAAAATTCCTGCAAGAAAATGGTGAGGAAAAAACAGAACAAAACAAACAAATAAACAAAAAACAACAAAAAAAAAGGAAAAGAAAAAAAAAGGCACCAAACACAAAAATATTATTCTCATATATATGTAGAAATATACATCTATATGTATGATGTAGGGATCAACTTTTGTAGGAATATACTTTCTGGACACCAGGTGGCGCTGTGAGTGGTTCCCAGGCTTATACCTGATTCACAGTTTATACTGTTACCACGGTAACGACCCTACCTGGCCGATTGCCATTTTGGAGTTTCTGTAAAAGTTTGTCACCTAACTATTGTGCAACCTCAGCTGCCCTGTCCCAGATGGCACTCCTATCTGACCTCCCCACTCAGTCCAGGAGTCCATGCTTCACAAATCTTTCCACTCTGCTCCCACGTTCTCCTGCAAACTGGCGACTGCAATCAGCTGTGGGAGAGGGTTCTACTGCTGGCTTGCTGTGGCTACTGGCGGGTCCACCGACTGCTGAAGGATCCCTTGGCTGCAGCCGGTTCCCGCAGCTGGAGCGCTAGGGGACCTTATTCTCAGTTTTGTGGTTCAGAGTTTCCCTTTTGAATTGGGACCCGCCAGTTCACTGAGCAGCCTGAACTGCCAGCCCCCTCCAACATTCACCACCAGGAATGCTCCGGTCTATTTAATCACTCCTGTTGTTCTGGGGGAAGGCGTCCTCCATTTCAGATAGTTCAAAATGTCTGTTTCCCAGATGGGATCCCTTCCCTCGATTTTCCATCAGGTTGCCCAGCTCCCCATGGTTTTGATTGGCTCTCCTTTCGGGTGCCACCCTCAGCTCAGGAATAAATTTTTGTCAATTGGGTTTTGCCAGTATTTGCAAGCTGCTATCCTCCATAAGGAAGGGGCCTGGTGGCCAGCATGGCCAAACAGGGAAAAATCTCTACAACAGAGTCCATGGTTTTAAATTACCCCTCATATACAGCAATCTGCCAATTCGCTGAGCGTCTCCAGCTGTTCGTCATACCAATAATCCATGCATGGGAAAGGTCCAGACCCCTCTTCCTATCACCTGATGACTTGGGAAAGGTGGGCTATACGTCCGTCCTGTCCACCATCATGCTCCACCTCCTTCGATTTCTTCACATCTTTGGCAACTTTTGGTATCTTGTTTGTTTGTTTTTGTTTTAGCCTTGTTAGTGGATGGGTGGTGCTATTGCATTGTGCTCTTAAAATTTATTTCCCAGGTAACCACCACAATTGGTCATTTTTCCAGCCAAGGCTAGCTGTTAATCAGCTACAGTAGACTGGAATGAACTGTGTTTAGCCTGAAGGGTTAGTGTCTAAACCATATTGATGTTAAATGCTATTTTCTGTAACAACTTCACTGAGGTATAGTTGATAATCAATGAACTGCATATTTTAAAAGTGTAAAATTTGTTAGGTTTGGACAAACATGTATACCTATAAAACCATCACCACAGTCAACTTATAAACATTTTCCCAACCATGTCCCAGGAGTTCCTCCACCTGTATTTGTTACCTTGTTCTTCTGTTCCATCCTTTCTCCCAAAGCCCTGTCTCTAGGCAACTACCAATTTGCTCTCTGCTACTACTAGATTGCATTTTTCTAGAATTTTTTAGAATCTGAAACATATGGAACCATACACTTGACAGTATTTTTGTTCCTCTTCTTTAATTCAGCCTAATTATTGTGAGATTCATCTATGTTGCAACATATATCAAAGTTTTACAGTGTAAGGATATACTATGATTTGTTCATGAGTTCACCAATGGAAAGTTGGGTTGTTTCTGTTTTTTTTGATATCACTACAAGTAAAGCTGCATTACTTCATTAATCATTCATGTGATTAAATGGAAATATGTTTTAATATGTCTTGAATAAATACCTAGGAGTGAGATAGCTAGATCACCTGATATGTACATGTTTAACTTTTTAAGAAATTCCCAAACTGTTTTCAAAGTGATTTATGATTTTATATTTCTTGTGGCAGTGTATGAGAGTTCCAGTTCCTTCACATCCGTTGCAATACTTGGTATGGCAGGGTGTTTTTAATTTAGCAATTCCAATAGGTGTGTAATGGTATCTCATCATAGTTTTAATTGGCATTTGCCTCATGACTAATGATGAGCATTTTTTCATAGGATTATTTGCTATATATATATTGTCTTCAGTGACATTTCTGATCAAATCATTTGCCCTTTGGGAGTGGGGGAAAGGGTACTTGCTTTGTTATTATTGAATTTTGAAATTTTAAATTTCTTCATTATCAGATATATGCTTCACACAGTGTTTTAAATCTTAATCTGTGATTTGTCTTCTCATTCTTTTAGCAAAGTCTTTCATAAAATAGATGTTTTTTATAATTGTGCTGATGTTCAAATTATCATTCTGTTTTTTAATATGTCATGCTTTCGTGCCTTAAGAAACCATTGTGCAACTCATGTTCACAAAATATTCTTCAGTATTTTCTTCTCAAAGTTTATGATTTATTCTTTACATTTAAGCCCATGATTCACTTTGAATGAATTTTGTATTATTTTGTGCTATGGATCATCATTTTTGTTTATTTTTTGTTTTATTTATTGAATTGAACCAATAGATATGTCATTGTTCCAAGATCATTTTGAAAATATTATCCTTTTTCCTGATCTGTGTGTAAGTTGAACTTCCCCATTGGGGAGTTAAAAGGACAAAGTGTATGCCATAGATTTCTTTTTTTTTAATGATTTCTTCTACTATTCAGTCCTAATGTTAATTACAGGAAGATATTCTTAGTGCCTTGAAACAATAGGTCATCATTTCTACCAATTTTAAATATCTACCAAACAGTACATTGCTCCACTAATCAGTATCTTCCACTTAGTACTGCTTGCTTGTTCATTCATTTATTCATTCAACAGATATTTATTATTGTGCATGGTGTGATGTTCACATTATGGGGGGGAGGGTCATGTCAGTGAACTGGATCGAGTGGCTGCTCTTTAGGAGACTCTTAATAGGAGACATATAGTAACGAATAAATATACTAGGCAGGGCTAAAATTAAAAATGCAGGACCAAGGAAGATATTGTGATAGACATGGCCTATAGTCTTATTTTAATTAGGATTACCGGTGTCTCAGTGAAGGCAACATATTCAAAAAGAACTGAAGAAAGGGATAAAATAAGTCATGTTGATATCTAAGCAAAGGATATTCCAGGCAGAGCAAAAATAAACTCAAAGACACTAAAGAAATACAGTTAGCATGTTTTTTAAAGGATTGTAGAAGATTCTTGGGTTATTTGAATCGAAAATTTTAAACCTTGAAGAAACCCTTGATATTTTCTAGTTTCAGGATTTATGGTAGATTCTGTCTTCCCAGACAATTCAGTGGATTGGTAGTGAATGCCTGCAGTCAGCCATTTTTTTCTGTAAAGGTACAGATGATAAATATTTTCCTCTTTTCGGCCCTATAGGTTTTGTTGCAGTCACTCCACTCTGTTGTTGTGTAAAAGCAGCCATAGACAATATGCAAACAAATTAGTGTGTGATTGCTGTGCTCTAATAAAACTTTATTTCATAGCACAAGGGTGATAGGCTTTTATTTGTCCTTTGGAGTCTGCCAAACTCTGGCATCAAGTATGGGCAGGTGTTGGGCAGCTTACTCAGATCTTTCAGAGGAATGCATTGGTAACACTGTCATGGAAGTGTATGGGGCATCTCAGCAGGGTGTTTGGTTTGGGTCATGATAAACTCTTCATATTACGGATAAAACCAGAGAAGTCCTCACAAGCTGTTTAGTGTAAAGTTAGACTCTGACCTCCCAACAGTAACCTGTCTTTACCCCTTTAGAAGCACCACAAATCACTTTACAGATTTGATAATAGAGCTTTGGGGACTGCCTCCCATTCCAAACGCAATCCACATACCCTGAACCAGCCTAAGTTTGAGACTGGGTTTTTCTTCAGAAGCCACTTGGGAATGTTCATGTTCAGAATAGAAGTGAGGGCTTCTATGGAACTTTGTCAAATTCTGTTTATACATGTGAAAGAAAGAGAGAGAGAGAGAGAGAGAGAGAAGAAGAAGAAGAGGAAGAAGGAGGAGGAGGAGAAGAGGTGGAGGAGAAAAAAAGAAGAAGAAGAGGAAGAGGAAGAAGAAGGAGGAGGAAGAGAAGGAGGAGGAGAAAAAGAAGAAGAGGAAGAGAAAGAGGAAGGAAGAGGAGGAGAAGGAGGAGGAGGAGAGGTGGAGGAGAAAAAGAAGAAGAGGAAGGGGAAGAAGAAAAGGAGGAGGAGCAGGAGAAGGAATGATGATTAAGAATGGTTTTGTAGATTCACCAAAGCTTTCAACCTTCTTGGCCAAAACCTGCTATAAGAAAGATATTTTATTCCACTACCCAGTGAATGCACACACACGCATGCATGCGCGCGCACACACACACACACACGTGTAGGCTGGTTAATTTTATGTGTCAACTTGGCTAGGCTATCGTAACCTGATATTTGGTGAAACACCAGTCAGTATGTTGCTATAAAGGCATTTTTAGATGAGATTTAGATAAATCTGCTGATTCAAATCAGTAGATTTTGAGTAAAGCAGATTACCCTCTGTAAGGTGAGTAGGCCTCATCCAATTAGTTGAAGGCTTTACGAGAAAATAGATTGAGGTTCCCCAAGAGGGAGAGGGAATTCTGCCTCCAGAATACCTCAAACTCAAGCTGCAACATTAATGTTTCTCTGGATAACCCCAACAAGTACAATGTATATACTACAATTGACAATTAAGCTCACAAACTCATGCTAGTAAAAGTGCTATAGACCTCATTGCTAAATATTACTATAGTCACCTTTAAAGTACTCCCCTTAGGAAGCTATGCACCAATACCAGTACCTAGTCCACTCTTACAAGCAATTTTGGAAATCTTTCTGAATGGCCATCAAAGCTGTCATTGTATGATCCTTGATCTAATACATTGATTGAATGTCACCAAAATGTTTTCCTTTCAATATTTCTTTTATCTTCAGGTAAAGAAAAGTAACTGGGAGCCAGATCAGGTGAGTAGGGAAGGTGGTTCAATACAGTTTTTTGTTTACTGGCTATAAACGCCCTCCTTACCAGTTGTGTCCAGTTGTGTGAGCTGGTACATTGTTGTGATCCAAGAGCCATGAGTTATTGATGAAGATTTTCTTCACCATTTCTCTATCAATGTTTCTTTGCTCTACTTCTCACAGTCAGCCTACAATTTTGACACACAATTTGATGAATTTTTGCAATGTTTTCATCAGTTTTGCTTGTTATTGGCCATCCTAACCCCTCTTCATTAGATGCTTTCTTTCCCTTTTGGAAAACATTTAATCTATTTGTACTTTGCCATTTTCATCATAACATAATTCTCATAAACTTAGACTAACAAGTGTCTGATTTCATTTACACTCTTGCCAAATTTAACAAGAAATGTAGTGTTTCTTCATTGATCTAATTTAAACTCTGACATTCTCACAATGGCACAGAGAAAACACACAACAATAATGAATGCCTCTCAGCAAGACTTTGCCATGCAAACACAAACACAGCTGTGAAACACCAATACACCAAGGTTATTAAACCCTTACAGAGTTGTTGGTACAGTGCTGCCTATGAAAGTGGCAAGTTCATGAAGTTAATTGTCAGATTTCACATCACATATCTACATATCTGTCTGTATCTATGCCTACATCTTTATACAAACAAAAGTTTAACAGAATGACATTAATTCTTATTATATACAATATAATCTAATATTCCCTATCCTCTTCCTTTACAGACAATAAATGCTGATTAAAACCCATTAACTCATTTCCTGCCCATGAGGCCTTCTCCTCCCTTTCCCCTGAATTACCAGTGCCTTCATACTGCCTCAATTCTGAGAGTGGTACTGAATCATTAAGTAGGAACATAACTTTGAACTTTCTCTTTTCATCTCTCATCATTTTACAAACAAGGAAACTGAGGAACAAAAAGAAATGATTTGACTTTGATCCCTTTTATCCTGAGATGTCATTTGATAACAGCCATGAGAAAGCTATAGTCATGAAGTCATATCTTCCTTTCCTTCGGTATTTGCCTTTGGAAAAAGATGACTTTCAGAGAAAAATTGCTTAAGCAAAAAAAAAAAAAAAAAAACCTACCTGGGGTGGATTTCAGGCACAGCTGCACCTGAGGGAGCCAAGCAGGGCCAAGACCTGGGGCAGCATCTTCTCAGCCCTCTCAGGTTGCAGTAAGCCACCTGCCTGAATATAAGATGACTGCTCTTCACAATTATTGACATGCTGGTTCACTCATGGACAGTTTTTGGCTCCTTCCAGGTGCTTGTTCCTGGAGCAAAAGCAGCTCTGTCTTGTTTCTTGTACTGTCAACAATTAGAATCTAGAGGCATGCTGTGGCAGGACAAGTCCTTTAGTCAGGACAGGCCATGTCCAAATGGGGCAAGAGGCTGCCAGGTAGATGGTGCCACACAGCCAGCATACTCCTCCACCAAGCGCTCACCTGGTGGAGAACAAGCCCTCAAAGGGAGTCGGCCCAGCCCTCCGTGTCCCTCCTACAGATGCTTCCCACAATGGGGAGATGGCGAAATGGCCACAGATCAGGGAAGAACATGGCAGGTTGTGGGCAGCATCACACACACTGATTTTCCACCAAGAAACCTGATCCATGGGACTCTTTCACTCTTGAAGCCAACTTGGCATCCCAGTGAAATGCGGGAAGTGAACAGCTTTCATTAAAAAAAAAATTTTTTTCAGTGTTGGCTCTCTGGTTTAATTTGATTCATCTTTCTTAAACAGCAGAAATGGAGCGGGGAGCTTGTCTTTCTTTGAAGTCTCTAGAATTAGAGTTATTTCTGTGATGTCATTCTTACTTTCTAAACCAGACTCTAAACCAGGGGTCCTCAAACTTTTAAACAGGGGGCCAGTTCATTGTACCTCAGACTGTTGGAGGGCCGGACTATAGTTTAAAAAAAACAACTATGAACAAATTCCCATGGACACTGCACCTATCTTATTTTGAAGTAAAAAAACAAAACAGGAACAAATACAATCACACCGCCTCATGTGGCCTGCAGGCCGCAGTTTGAGGACCCCTGCTCTAAACTCTAAAAGGCACCATGTCCCAAACACTTAGTGTCCTCCCCACAGAGCTATCACACTATCTTGGGCCTAGCAGAGACTGAAATATCTGTGGGATAAAATGGGCACATAGATAACTAATTGTACCAACTGTGCCCACAAAGGTAGGGCAAACACAAGTAAGGAGAAAATATTGAGAAACACTTTAAGGTAACTTTAAGAAACACTTTAACACTTTCCCAAATTCTGACAAAGGCAGCTTTATGAAATACTGTTCCCAAAAAAAGTTTCATGGTCAAATTAACTTAGTAAACAATGCAATCTATGGTCCCATAAAGTAGAATAAAATACATATTAGTATACTAACAGCACTGAAAAGACCTGCTGTAAAAGAACATGTATTTCTCAAAGATTTTCGAAGATAGGATCCTTCTGTTATTAAACTCCACTAACATTTTGTAGAGATCAGGAACTCGTGTTTTTCAGAACATGCTGTGGGCAAGAGCTGCTATGTTTCTTTTCTGATGGTTTCGTGTCACCCATTAGAACATGGGTTTCTTGAGAACAGGAAAACATGAATGACTGGGTGCCCTCACCCACTATGGCAAATGGCATTTTGCTTTGTAGCTACCATTTGGATCAACAGGACCCAGCTACTAGCAGAGCTCGGTGAAGTATAGGGTGAGAGATGCAAAGATAAATTGAATGTGGATTCTGTCCCCTAGTTTACCTGTTGATAGACTAGGGTGGAAAGAGATAGGAGCTGGTCGGTGGGTGAATTGGCTCTTTTTGCACAAGGTGAAAAGAAAAGACTAGTAGTAATGGGAATTATCTTTAAAGGGGAGCAAACTCTCCATGGAGCGCTCCCCAACCAGCCCCTTCAGTGCAAGGCATGAATGCAGTGGGTGCTGTTCTTATCCGCATTCACCCAAGACCTGTTCACAGATTTCAGGTACTTCCATGCCTCACCTTCACTGATTGATGGCACTGAAGCAAGAGAGGAAAAAAAATCAAACAATTCTAAAACACGAAACTTTGACCCTTAGAGGAAGTGTGGTTTCACCTCAAAAATACCATTTGACAAAGGGTTGAGTCAAGTTTCTAATGAAAGTTTGGGTCCAATCTGAATTACCTAAACCAGAAGACACCGTCCTGCTGGGATCATCTGCTTTATTCAGGGAGAGATATAATGGTCCCTTCCTAGCCAAAGTAACCTCCCTGAACCCAGCTTTCCTCATCTCTGTAATGGAGCAATAATGTCTAGCTTGCAGGTTTATTGTGAAAGTTATAGATGATGTATTAAAAATGCTGAGGACAACGCCTGGTATAAGTGATAGCAATTCTCATCATTGCAATAGAGAACTACCTGTTCCTTCCACTAAAACTGAAAAAGAAAACCCTCATAAAACGGAGTCATCTTCTTGTGTATTAAATTTTTTCTTTCTTTTTCAATGTGATATCAAAAATAGCATTATCCTGTGAAATTAATTTCCCTAACATTAAAATAGCCAAAAATTGTAGATCGTACTCTAGAAGTAGTGATCTATCCAGTCTCAAAGTCAGTTTTATCTAAGAGGATACAGGAAAGTGGAGCAATGACATAGTTTACAGAACTAATTAGCTCTTTCACGTGCACCTCATGTGTGAGCGTCCTATGATTATCCCAGCAGTTCAGAGTGAAAAACAAATGGAATGTTTGTGCTGAACGCTCTGGTAAATTTTTAGTTTGTTTTTGTATTAGTCTGGCACAGAAAGATATTTCTTTTCCAGCTGGAAAGCTGATCTTTATCTTTCTTGGTCTCAGGTTCTTCCTTCCTTTAGAAAAAGTAGACCCGCTCTGTTACGCAAGCTGTTTACTATGGGTTATGGTGTTGCGTACGGCTCTTCATTGTGGGCAGAGAAAGGCTCCTGGGAGAAGCTCCACCCTTTATGACCTGATATAGAACTAAACACTCTGCAGGAAACCCCAGTAGCTCTGTGAGTTCTGTGGGTGCCACCGATCCAGATAGGTCTAACCTGGACTCCCCCAAGCATGGTCTGGTGAAGGTGGAAATACCAGGGGTCTGAGCATTTGCCCCTCAATTGCATCCAACCCCACATATTCCTGGTCTTTCTCAGCCAGAGCAGAGTGACTTTCCCCTACCCTGACCTACATGTTGCCCCATGCCCTAAGCTTGGGTCACACCCAGCTATCCAAAAATCTTGATCCCTTTTGCTTGGAGGGTATAGAGGGACTGGCAAGGAGCCTAGCCCTAGGTGAGACGGCAAAAGTCTGATGTAAGAAACCTGTCTGACTCGCTCATGCCAGAGAGCAGGTTTCATAATTCTGTGTCATTCTCCTGGTGGAAGGGACTTGTGTTGGCCAGGTTCTGAAAGTGAAATCAGAATATACAGAAAACGTGGTCTTGTTCAGATCTGTGGAAATCAGGTCCTTGATCTCTTATCACCTTGCCCTGAAACGCTGTCTTCAGCTAAGCTCTGTGATGTCTCATGTGTTACGAGCATCTGTAAGTAATTGTCCTCAGGCTGGTTTCCATGTCTCCATTATGAAGAGTGTGACAGGCAGACCCTAACTGATAAACACCATTCTGTTTATTTAGATCAACCTTTTCACAGGGATGCAGAGGACCCCCAAACTCGTCGGAACTCATTGGAGAAAAATCGCTAACAACAGCAACACCTTTTGAGTACTTGATGGTTTCAGGCTCATTCAACCTGACAATCTGACAACCACCTTTTGAGATAGATGTTATTGCTACCCCCATTTTACAGATGAGAAAACTGAAACATGGAGTGGTTAAGTCACACATCCAGTCTCATACAGGGGGGAAGTGGTCAGCCAGGAGTTGAATCCAAGAATAAGAAGACTGTATAGAGAGTCTCTTCCACACTCTCCTGCCTGTCCCAGAGATAAGACAACTGGGATCCAGCCACAAACCTCCTACTTACTATGGGCAAGTTAATGGGATGATAACATGTTTTGCCCAACTACATGGTATTTTTGTGACGCTCACGAGCAGAGCAAATCACCTAGTGATTCTAGCCAAAACCTGAGGGTAGTCCCACGTTCCACCCTCTCTCACACATATACCTAGCATCCAATACAGTATTAGGCTCCACTGTTCAATCAATCCCACCTCATCTCACAGCATCAGAATCCATCATCCAAGCTGCTTTCTAAAATGTACATGAATCGTGTAACTTCCTATCTTAACTACAGAGGACATTTGTCATTTGGGGGCTATATCTGAGACTCCTTGTATTCTGAGGAAATATCTATTGTGTGAGTCCCAGGAAGGGTCCATTCACTTGTTCTCTTGGTCCCCTGAAAACTTGGGCCTGGTTACCAGTCAGCTGCCCCTCCCTAAGATTTAGAGTCTGAATGATATGCAGAAGAAGGGAAGGCTTAGGTTGCGTACCTGTGGTGTCAGAGATAGTCAGAAACTGAGAAGGGTGGTGGCTGTTCCTGTGTGAGCATCATAAACAAACTCTGCTTATCTACCCGCCCAGACTCCATGCCCATCCATTCTCTAAGCCTAGTTCACTCATCTTCACTCATCTTCTCATGAGCTCACAGAGTTATCAAATATCTAAGACTCGTTATCTGCTTAATTGTTGATGACAACTGCAAATCTCATCACTAGTCAGCCAATGGCATACAAGGAAGAGCTGCTGGTTGAATTATTATCTGTAGACAACAGCCACTGAATATATGGCTTTGGAGAAACTGCATTGCTGGCACCAAAAAATGGTTTGGAGGATAGGAAAAATTTGAGTATGATGGAATTCTTTCTTTAAGAATTTAATATTTGGCTCAGCACCTGTGGCTCAAGTGGCTAAGGTGCCAGCCACATACACCCGAGCTGGCGTGTTTGAATCCAGCCCAGCCCGCCAAACAACAATGACGGCTGCAACCAAAAAATAGCCGGGCATTGTGGTGGGTGCCTGTAAGTCCCAGCTACTTGGGAGGCAGAGGCAGGAGAATCTCTTGAGCCCAGGAGTTGGAGGTTGCTGTGAGCTGTGATACTACAGCACTCTACCCAGACAACAGCTTGAGGCTGTCTCAAAAAAAAAAAAAAAAAAGAATTGAACAGCTTAAAGAAAGGGAATGACCACTTAAATGACTAAACTATAGGCTCATGACTTGGATTAAAACTAGGAACTTTCTATGACTGTACAAAAAGAAATTCTTATCTCTCATAACCAAAGAGCAGAGGGAGCTTCAGCTCACACGAAAAGCACAACTTGAGCCGGTGGATTGCCAAATCACCTTTCCAGGTGACTGCACAGCCTTGCCATTTCTTTGTGTAAAATTTACGGCATTGACTCTCATTTCTGTATCTGCGACACTTAGCAAAGAGCCTGGTCCTCACCCAGTAAATCCTTGTGAAATGACACAAATAAATCATCAAATTAAAAATAAAGGAATTTATGTTAACATTCATTTTTCTTCTAAATTAGCAAAGCAGCAAGAAGGCAATGACTGCTAGGATCACACACTGTGATTTTTCCTTCAGTGGCATTAAAAATTAATGACCCTTCTAATCCTACCACAGGTATATCCAAGAGAGAAAAAAAATGATGGGTCATGCATTTTACTGTAGCGTGAAAGCTAGACAGTCTAGCCTGCTGCAACTGTCTCCTCTTTGGCATTTGTCTCCTCTTTGGGAATTGCAAACATTCAGTAAACTATCTTAGAATGTCTTGGCATAGCCATGACTTTTAAGAAATGAATAATGGAGGCTGTACCATTTTCTTTCACAAGAGAGTGGGGTCTTCCTGTGGCTAAACACAGTGCTATTTCCCAGTAATCCCCAGAGAGAGCTGTGGTCTAGCCATGAGCCCTTCAGAGTGTTTGCCCTCCAGGATCTAGGTGGGCATGGTTGGAAAGGGAAGGCCCGCCAGAGGGCAAATCCTTTCTTTTCATTGATGGAAAAATAAGCCTCATCTCTTCACTGGCCCCCCAATTTCTGGTTCCTGACAGGGCTTGTAGAGTTTATGCAGCATCTTTTCATACTTCAAATACCTGGAGAGGTATAACGTGGTTACCTGTTCTTATTTTGTGAGCGCTGGGTCAAATACTTCAAACTGTCATAGTCCCTGTTCTATCCTAATCTGTAAGTCTCAGCATCTTATTCAGAACAAACTTATTAGGTGCCAGGTCTGGATTTGAAACCCAGACTCCCCGTATCCTAGCTGTATGACTGTGGACAAATTACTTACCTGTTCTGTGCCTCTGGTTCTTTATCTACAAAATAGGCATGATACCTCCTGCTGGAGGTGTGGTGAGAGTTAAATATTATTACTTATAGAAAGCTCATACCACACAATCTGGCCATGGCCAACCCTCACTCATTTGTTTACAACTGGTCTGTTGGGTTCCATAGCTCCTGTGACCAGCTTTCACTGGGGTTTGCCTAACTTTCATCTTTGTTCTCCTACCACAATTCCCAGACCTTTCATTTATGCAAGAAGCCTGTGTAATGCTTCCATCAGAACTTACACTGTCGGGCTGGTGAAGAGAAGAAATCTCCTGCACATCAGCACTTGGCTCAAGCACTGTCCAGAAAACTGCAACTTATGTTCCAGAAAGATAAGAAAGAAGTCAAGTCTACTCACTTTTTTAAAATTTTTTATTAAATCATAGCTGTGTACATAAATGCAATCATGGGGTACAATGTGCTTGTTTTATATACAATTTGAAATATTTTCATTGAACTGGTTAACATAGCCTTTATGGCATTTTCTTAGTTACTGTGTTCAGACATTTATATTCTGCATTTAGTCAAGCTGACTCTCACCCGAGCTGACTGAGCTCTGCTTTTCTCTGGTGTTTATTCTCCTGGTTCTGCTCAAAGATAGCTTTTGCTTTCAATGTCTTTCCTTCAGGACAGCAGATCATATAAACAACTATGTTTCCTTCTTTGGTGTGGCTTCTAGAGAAAACAGGGCCCTCTCTGGAAAACAGTCAGAATTTGGAGACTATCTGCCTTCTGTTTAAACATCTTTTCTTTACCTTGTTTCTAATTGAACCAGCAATTTCATCTCTACAAAAATTTTTATTCTACAAAAATGCACACAACACTATGAAAATACGTTATGTGTAAGAATGTTTCATCGGAGCACAGTTAATAACAGAAAAAAATAAGAAAACTATTCAAATGCTCATCAACAGGGATAGTTTAAGTAAATTATGACCTCTTGAGTAACCAGCCATTAAAATAATACATTCAATCTACATATGCTGCCTTGGAAAGCCTGGGATACATTCCAAGCCAGTAACAGAGATTTCTCAAGGGAACTAACTTTAAAGGGGAAAAAGGAGTATTTTGCCTATCATTTGGTATATTTCTATGACATTTGAATTCTCACACTTTTTTTTTTCAGTAATCTCAAAAAAAATCTTAAAACACCTTGTACTTAGGGTAGTTTTGTTATGTTAATGTTTATTGCTTTCAGAATAATTTTCAAAAATAATCTTGAGCTCTCTCAATTATAGTTCAACATTATTTCCTAACAAAATTTCACGTCTACCAGCCCTTCTTCCAGGTCAGAGGTTAGCTTTGCAACAGGAGAATTTATCTTATGAAATACATATTGAACAATGGGAAGACAAGTTTTGGATGAATGGCTGATGGTCAACAAATCCTCATCCTATTAACTTAGAGGACGATCATTCTTTCAAAAAGAAATGCATTTCTTGAGCCCCTATACTCTAGGTGCTGTTCTGGGAGCCAGAAATAAATGTACAAGACTGGCAATCTTATGCCTCAGTGGAACAATTTTTCCAGCGAAAGTCACTGATTTTCATGTTCCTCTACCCATTACTTTGGCATGAGTTTCTCAGATGTATTTAGTTTTCAAATATTTAGTAATTTTCCTAAGGGATGTCTGTTAATTGCTTACTTAATTCCAGTATAATCAGGATACATTTTTAGAATGATTTTAACCTTTTAAAACTTGTGAAGATTTTTTTATGGTCTAGAATATGTTCTACATTGGTAAATCTATGTGTAATTGAAAATAATGTGGTAATCTGTCATTATTATTGTATAAGATACTGCATAAAGTCAGGTCAATTGGGCGCTAGGGTTCTATCTTTTTTGGCAAGGATTTTGAAATCATTTACTAGATTTTTACGCTTGTTTATTACAATTGCAGTTCTATTCATTTTACTTTTGGCATCTTGAAGCTCAATATAATGCATACGCATTTATAAGCATTATGTTTTCCTGATGAAGTAACATCTTTATCGTTATGAAATTACCCCCTTTATCCTTAGTACTATTCTTTTCTTAGGAAATCTAAATCTTTATAGCCACTCCAGCTTAAATTTAATTAATGTTAGTGTGAATTAATGTATATCTACCCCCATCCTACACTTATAACCTATTTTTTCTTATACTTAAAATGGGTTTTCTCTAGGCAGCATATAAATAGATCTTGTTCTTAAAAAGTCCAATCTGGCCATCTCAGGGTTTTAATTAGAATATTTAGGCCATTTACATTTAATTTGATTGTTGATATGATTGATTTCAAATCTATCATCTTGCTATTTATTTTCTAAGTAAATCAGTACATCCACTTCTAAAATTTACTCTACAGAATTATATACACACTATAAATTTTTACCATCTGTTACTTGGTATCATTTTCCAATGTTTCTATATTCTTTTGGACTGAGAATTTTATTACTATTTCTCTCCTTTTGTGACTGGCTATCTATAATTACTTGTATTAATTTTTGCTGTTGCTGTTTAGGAGAATCAGATAATAAATTAAGAAGTCAACAGCAATAGTGAATGAATACCCCAGTAATAGTTGATTGAATGAACACCCCCAGTAATAGTTGATTGTATGCCAGCTATTGTCATTTTCACTTGTTCAATTCATAGTCCTATAAATACTCTTCACCTTTGTCCTTAACACCACTAGGCTACTTGGAAATGGTTTACTTCTTTCAGGGGTTGCTTTAAAGATTTCTTACATAGAACCAGAGTTTACCCTAGGATGAATTTTTCCCTGACTACTGAGTCAAACACCTTCTAAAGATGTCACCTGATTCTGCATAATGAGGTTTTCCACCCTGGCTGTTAGGAAAAGGAACTTTTCCAGACCCAGCAAGAGCTCTAAGCCTTTGGGAAGTTCTTTCTCCATCCTTGGCTAATCTCCTCAGACATATGCACTGATCAGTACTCAGCCAAAGATGCAGGTACTCTGTGCTGATCTCCAGAATTCTCTTCTTGAACCCTACCCTGAAAACCCTCACTACCTTGACCTCTCCACTCTCTGAACCAAGTCCCTGAGTCAGGCAGACATCCAGGTTCTTTCTGACTTTCCCTTCCCTGTACCGAAAGCTGAAAAGTCTGTGTAGGCAGTAAACTGGGGCAATTACAGGGTGTACTTCATTTGTTTTCCATCTCTCAGAGGTCACTGTACTTTAGTACCTCGTATCCAGTGTCTTGATGTTCATATCTTTTTTCTTTTCTTTTTTTTTTTTTTGGTTGTTTCAAGTAAGAGGTTACATCCAATCCCTGTTACTTCATCTTGACAGAATTGGCCATACTTGTTTGTATTATTATTTAGTAATTGCTCTGGGAGTGTAATATATATCCTTACGTGTAATATTGTACCACTGAAGTAAATTATAGAAACCTTGAACTATTGGTTCCATTTGCCCCCAGGTTTCATGGTAAGAGGTGGGGGAGATAAAAATTATTCATTTGTGTTTGCAACTTTTTATGCTATTTATTCTTTTATGGAGATACCAATGTTATCTAGTATCATTTACCTTTAGCCTAATGAACTTCCTTTAGCATTTTTTCTCATGGGGTCTCTTTGTGATGTTGTTTAGTCTTCTTTCATCTAAAAATATCTTTATTTTACCTTCATTTTTGAAGAATATTTTCTCTGTATACAGAATCCGGATTGATGATTTTTTTCAGCACTTCAAAGTTGCTTTTCTGCTCTCTTTAATTCTCCATGGTTTCTGATTAAAAACTTATCTGTTAATCAAATCATTGTTCCCATGAAGATAATGTATTATCTCTTGATCCTTTGAAGACTTTTTTGCTATATTTGGCTTTTGACAGTTTGACTATAATGTGGCTTCATGTGGGATTGTGTATGCTTATTTTACTTGATGTTCTTTGAGAATATTATACCTGTAAATTTCTGTCTTTTATCAAATTTAGGAGGAGTTTTTTGCCATTTTATATCAAACTTTTTCTAGTCCTTTTTCTTCTCTTCTTCTGGGACACCAATTATACATATGTTGGAACACTTAATATTAAGATAACAAGTCTCTGAAACTCTGTTCCTTTTTTTTTTTTTAATCTTTTTTCTCTCTGTTCTTTGCATAGGATAATTGCTACTTATCTCTCTTTGAGTTCACTTACTCTTTCCTTTGTCACTTCCATTGAGCTGTTAAGTCTATTCAGTGAATTTCTTTTTATAATAGTTCATATATTTTTCAGTCCTGGAATTTCAACTTAATTTTTTCTGGGGTTTTTTTCTCTGTTAAATTTTCTATTTTTCTTTATTCATTGAGCTCATATTCTATTTCATTGCATAATTATTATAATAGCTGTTTAAGAAAATCCTTTTATGCGATGTCTAACATCTTGTTTATCTCAAAATCTCACTCAATTTATTTTCTTTCCCCATAAGTATGAGTTCCATTTTTCTTGGTTCTTTTTTGTTGCAAAATTTTGGATTTTCCCTGGACTTTATGAACATTAAGCTATGTAAATGCTTCACTTACCTGTTTCTTTAACTATTGGTTTTCTTTTGCTTATACAACTTTGTTTCTTGAATGGCAACTCCAGTCTCAGTTCAGATCATATGCCTTTATTTAGTTGAGCTACCTTGAGTCTATTTCATTCATATGTGGCTCAGGGATTAGTCAGAGAAATCAGTAGACAAAACTTGGAGATGCCCACTCTGTCTCTTTCTCTCTAGGGATTCTCTAACTCTCTCTATCAGCTATAGATTCCCCTACCAGAGATATAGTTGGTTTTCTAGTGAATCCCTACCACATTGTCACTGTGCACATTCAAAGGGTTGCACTGAGACCCAGACTAAAAGCCACAGACATAGGAAACTTACTTCATACTGCTCCCCTTATCAAAATATTTCCTCCTCATCCATATCTTTCTGCTTCTGTCCTCTCTTCAGCACCTTCAGGTAATTGTTTTTTGCTTTATGTCCAGGTTTTATAGTTGTTTAGTGCAGGAATTTACCAGAAGTGTCTTATTCCATCATTACCTGGACCAGAAGTTCCTCTCATTTGTCATTTAAATTCAGGAATCTTGTCACTTATAGTAAAAACATTCTCTCTACATCTTTACAGAGACTTGTTCAAAATTCATTCCCATGATGAAAAACGTCTGCTTAGAAGGCTACCTTTTGTAGCCATTGTTCATCATCAACGCACTGAGCAAGATCTGGCCAATATTCTCTTGACAATACTTTCAAATTTCACCTTTCAGCTCCAATATCCTGTTGAAAAATCTTCCTCCCTAAGCCACCAAATTTCTGTGTATAGCAGCATTTTTTTTATGGTCATTGTTGATGTTTTTCCACAATTATAAAAATATTCTCAAATTAGTCTTTGTATATCAAAGTTGGCCGTTTTGTAGCATTATCTAAAACTTTCTCCCATTTATCTACAAGAGTGTTTAGCAATAGCACCTCCCTTTAAAGAAGATGATGTATTGTGACAGTGTGAACAACTTTTTCTTTCAATGAGATGCAAAAGCACTCACAGAGCCAACCTTTGACAGGCACTTCCAGTATGGAAGTCAACATGGTCCTCACGAGGCAGACCTTTCATGTACAGATATGAAGGCCAAGCATTAACTACATCCTGGCCTTTCCTCTTTCTGGGCAATTCTTCATTTTCTTGAATTTCATAATTACTTACAAATCTTACAAATTCTACAGCATGACATCAATTGGTGAAATATGCTGACATCAATTGGTAGCTGTGGCTTTCAAGATCATATGACATGTCATCAAAACTTCAACTTGTTTGAGAGTATGTTGTACTGTTTATTTTGAGATTCCAGTAGCTGTTTGAGGTGACCAGCACCTTTATTTCTCAAATGGCTGTGGCTCATTTTTAAGGATTCTTTTCTTGTTTTGATTTTTTCAGTTTTACTGGAGCCACTGCCACATTTGTAAGTTTGACATAGGAGAGGTTGGCAAAGCATAGCCCATGAAGCAAATCCCACCAGAGGCCTGTTTTTGTACCCTAAGATCTAAGATGGATTTTTACATTTTTAAAGAGATGTAAAGAAATCATCAAACAAAGCAGAGAAGAATACATATAGCAGAAGCTATATGCTTCTATATACATATAGCAGAAGCAGAAGCTATATGTAGCCTGAAAAGCCTAAAATATTTACTATCCGGTTCTTTTCAGAAAAAGTTTGTTAATCTCTCACATGGATGATTCTCAAAGGAATGAGATAATTAACCCATATAAACCCCTTGATAAATGCTTTTTTCTGTCTTTTGTTCCAACAGTATAGTAAAATGACTCAGAAGATTACAATTCTTCATCACTAACCGTATCAGGGTTATCTCCAGCGCTAAAATCTTTCTGGGTAATTTCTTATATCTCATCTTCAAAAATTACCAATTGGATTATCAGGCATGCTTATAAAACACAAACACTAATTAAATATAAGACATAAGAGCCCAATTAAGTGAGAAAATACCCAAATTCATCACTCACTATGAAATTCACTTCTAGTTTTTACAATCTACATTTTGCAATGTTCATAACAAAAGCAAAACCAACATTCATTAAAACAGCAGAGGTAAGAGTGGGGAATAGCTAAGTCTTCAGAATGAAAATTAAGTTTCCCTCCAATTTCTTATTACACTAGCAAAGCTAGTTACAGCCTGCAGTGCATAAGGGGAGTGTGGGAGAAATAATCAGAGACTGAAAAACTCATGTCATCTGTCCACCATCCTCTCCACCCTGCAACAGAGTACTCATCAGTTACCAAAGACTTCCCACATTTTGCATAAGAAGCCACGACTGGACAAAACCAAATGAATACAATCCTAACCCCCACTGCCACATGGGACTGAAAGACCTCTAATGAAATTGCTGACAGGTCCACTCAGTTACTCTATGTAATCTTCACAGTGCATAAAGCTCAAAATATTGATGTTTAAATTTTTAAACCAAAATTTCTCAGAGAAATCCTCGTGATGTCCTATTGAACCCTATGGTTTTGTGGAACCCAGATGAAAAACCATGGGCCAGGTCTCTGTATACCAAAATATTTTATCTTTCATTTGCATAATCCAAAAGTCCATTAAGTCTTGTTCTTCTCTAAAACCAAAGAACTACCTTTCTGCATAGAAAAATTTAATAACTGCTGGCAGAACTAAAACAGCAGATTATCCTCACTTGCAGCCATCAATGTTTCAGAAGACATCAGATGCAGAACCAGCATTGTGACTCTGTTACATCAGTACCTCTAATATCCAGAAGACTGCGGTAAGCCCATAGACAGGCTACTGCTAAAGTGCCCTCTGAGTCCAGAGAGGGAGAAATTACTCTAGGTCGAGGGAACCAGGCAGGGCATCACAAAGGAGGTAGCATTACACGTGCAGCAAACCTCAGACAAGGCAAGCACTTCCACGGTCGCATATGATGGGAGGACATTTACGTGGCGTGTTAGTCCATTTGTGTTGCTATGAAGAAAATACCCACGGCTGGGTAATCACTAAGAAATGAGGTTTATTTGGCTTATGGTTCTACAGGTTGTACAAGGAGTGTGGTGCCAGCATCTGCTTCTAGGGAGGGCTTAGGGAGGTTCCAATCAAGGCACAAGGCAAAGAGGAAGCAGACCTGTGACATGGCAAGAGAGGGAAGGGTGCCAGGCTCCTTTAAACAGCCAGTTCTTGTGGGAACCAGTAAAGTGAGAGCTCATTCGTTATCAGGGGAGGGCACCAAGCCATTCACAAGGGATCCACCCCATGACCCAAACAGTTCCCACCAGGTCTCCTCCCCCACAATTAACACTGGGGATCAAATTTCAACATGAGATTTGGAGGGGACCAAACCTCCAAGCCCCATTAGATGAAGAGGACACAATTTCTAAATGCACAGAGGTAGAAAACTGTGGAGTAGGTTAGGATAATAGTCAGTGTTCCAACTTGGCTAAAGTGTAAGTGACATATAGAAGGAATGGGGAAGGATATTGCATTAATAAG
This sequence comes from Loris lydekkerianus, assembly GCA_963574355.1. NCBI lineage: Eukaryota > Metazoa > Chordata > Mammalia > Primates > Lorisidae > Loris > Loris lydekkerianus. The sequence goes on along the minus strand of CAUYPK010016319.1, from coordinate 14,606 downwards.
GTGACTTGAAGTCTGAACAACAGCTGGAAGCCTGAATAAAAGGCTAAGACTTATTTGATTACCATGAGAGCTATTAAAAGTTTCTAAGCAGTAAGACAACAGAACCTCATGTAAAGTATGAGATACGATTACTATAAAGCCCTTCCCATAGTGTGCTCCATGGTAAGTGACCCAAAAGAAAGAATGTGAGTTGTTTCTGGTAGAACCTTAGTTTTACATATATTCTTTCATTTCTTCCAGTGAGTCACGTAGGGTGTGACTTGTAAGACTGCTAGTAGGGTTAAGCTGCCTGTGTCAGTGAAATGAGTTTCTCCTCAGAATACATGAAAAGCATCGCAGAAATAGGAAGTAAATGAGGCCCACAGATGGCAGAGTGGTTGGCCTTACCCAAGTTCTCACTAAGGTCTCAAACCCCCACACAGAAAAGCAAACAACCTTGTAGAACATTTGTATACTTCTGTCTTTACAGTCAAAATTCTAAAAATTCTTTGAAAATAAGAACAAGAACAATAACAACAAAACAATGAAATATAAGCAGAAATCACTGTGGAAGCAAAAATCATTCTCCCATGACTTTGCAGAAGGCAGCTTTGGGTTGATATCTGGGTTTTTTCTGGGTCTGGGCCTCTCTGGTGCCTGGTTCCAGCATCCCGCCTCCAAGCTGCCTAATTTTTCAGTGCCAGCCCAGGCTCAAATACAACCCTGTCTTGGGGTTTTCACCTTGGGAGAAAAGGATTTTATTCTGGAATCTTTGTTTTTAAACAGATAAAATACTAACAAGCACAGCAAAAGATCTGGGGAGAGAACAAAAGGGTAGGTATAGGAAGGCAGATAAGCATTATCCATTAAGTTCTCTCCAGGATGACATGAAGGCTGGGAGTAGGCTAGGAGTACGATCAACATCAGGCAATTGCACTAATGTACACAGCTATGATTAACAATAAAAAAAAAAAAAGATTCTAATTCAGTGGGTTGGGGTGGAGCCTGGGATTCTTTATTTCCATCAAATTATTAGGTGATGCCAATGTTTCTGGGCTCAGGGACCATTAAGTAGCAGGGGGATGAGGGTTTTGAGACTAGCTCTTCCCTAAGACACTTTTAAACAGAGGTGTAGGTTTAGAGGAAAATGTTCTCTCATTTCCTATTCAGATTCAAAGCTGGAATTACCCAATGTTAATAGAACTGGACCCTCAGGAAAGAATGAGGTTGAGAATGACCGGTGGAAGATAAATCAGGGACAGCTATATCCGATTTTTTTTTTCCTTGACAGAAAACCCCAAGGTGCCTCACTGCATTAAACAAGGGCTTTCCTCTTGCTTTTCAAGTCAAATGTGATTACTCTGTTTTGTTCTTGAAACTTTTTGAGAACCTAATAAAACTCATCATTGTCCTGGAAAAAAAAAAAAAACATCATACAAACTTGAAGATTAGAGATGAGGAAAGTATGGGGTTGCCACCAGCTCCTGAAATGTTAGAAAGACATAGACAGCTCTGAAAGCTTAAAAACTGCTCAAATTGATTCATAAAACAAAAAAAACACTTTTGGTTTCATATCCTATATGACTCAATTCAAGTAGGAGTCGAGAAATATCAAGATTACACAAAGAAGAAATAAAGAATAGAGAGTTAAGGAGCCACCATATTCTTGCCAAGCAGGCAGAGTGGGAAGGCAGGAAAATGTTGAGGGAGACAGGAATCCACCACTCCAAGGATGCCAGCCCCCAGGGAGGACCACCACAATCTTTCTCTCTTGGTAGTCTCAATCTCGTGCAGTGTTCTCTCATGTCAAATCAGAGCTGGTCTATGACACCAATTGATGACAACTTTCAACCTCTGAGGATAGGTCCTTGTGGCTTTTGCCTTGTGGTCCTGGATCACTTTCTCTGCAGAACTAGCTGCCCCAGGGAGAGGACCACATGAGAAGGTTAGAAGCCTCCCACTGATGGCTGGGACCAACTTGCCAGCCACGTGACTGAGCCACTTTTGAAGCCACTTCATCTCCAACTAAGCTTCCAAATGATTGCAGTCCTGGCCAACATCTGAATAAAATTTATCAAAAGAAAAAGAAACCAACAAACAAACAAAAATAAAAGCCTGAATCAAAACAACCTAGTCAAGTCTATTAAAACTACAAGAAAATACAAGGTCATTATTATTTTTTTGCCATTCGGTTTGTTGTGATTTATTAGAGAGCAATAAATAACTAACACAGTGCCCTACTGGGACCCAAACTGGTGGTAAGCTAAAACTCTTGTCAGTGGAGTAAAGAGGTGACAAACTGAGAAAAGATGAGAGGGGCTCAGGCTTATGAATGTGAGGTTAAGTTTGGGGACTCAAAGTTAGGAAATCCAGTGGATGTTTGGGTTACATAGTCAGGATGAGGGAAGGAGATTAATGCCAATTGCTGACTCCTTTTTTCTGAACTAGGAAAGTACAAGATATGATATCTCTATGGTTCTTTCTGGAAGGTAAGCTAGAGTCAGAAGAATAGGAAGTCAGCCTAGGTATGATATATGTTCTTGGTGACCTACCCAGATCCTCTTTTCAGAACCAAAGTAACAATCCTCCAACTGCTTCAACCTTTTCAGAGAATTGCTGTGGTAGCATCCTTACCCAGAAGTGGAACCTGTAGCCACTAGCTAACTGATAAAGAAATAAACAAAACCCCTTTATCCTCGGTGTTTGACATGTCCAGGTTTTCAGTGAGGGAGAATACCTGGGAAAAGTCTATAAAAAACAAAGACTTCTCAGAGAAGACCAAGAACACTCCTGCAAGATCCTCCCCATGGTAACCCAGCCCTTAAGAATTTGTAAAACTTAGCTTCCTGGGTCCTTGAAACTAACCCTTTCTGCTTGCTTCTGCTTCTATACACCCTACACATGATTTGACATCTCCACTGAGAAATAATATGGTAATTCCTTTGTCTGTCTACTTGTGGGTCCAATAAAAGGACAAGGACAGAACTGATCAAGGAACTCCATTTTGGATTCTAGTCTGCCGTGACTCCACTAGCTAAACTAAAATTCCTTCTTCTATAATCTTTGATGATTTTCCCTGGTCCTGCAACATCAATACTATTCTTGCTCCAGAGCTCCCCAGGGATCCTAAACTCCAGCTGAAACCACATCTTGCTTAGCTTCTTCCTCAGTGCTCTCCTACTTCTCTCATTCCCTTACAGAAATCACCTGAGATTCCTTCCTCACCAAATGACTTATGCAAGAACTGCTGCCACCAGCTCTGCTACTAGGGAACCCCAGCTAAGATCCCAGATTTAAATCAAGTGCATATGTCTGTAGCATCTATGTGCTGCGTCTCTCAGCCACTATGACTGACCCAACAGTGCGTAAGAATGAGACCCCCAACAAGAGCTGATTAATACCGTGAATATTAAATATCTGCATACTTAATGCAGATATGTTTAAATATCTACATATTTAACATAAAAGGAAAACTCACAGAGAATTAAGAGTATTTAAAGAGAAAAGAGGGAAGCACAGGTGATTGTTTCCTGACTTTCAAGTCTAGTTTCAGAAGAACTACCACTGACTCATTTTCAGACAAAATATGAACTCTTTGCAAAACTAGTCTAACCCTATGAGAAAATTTTATGGCTTTATGTTATATCCCAGACCTCTGTGCAGTTATGCAAAAACACTGGGACAAATAGTATAATAAATTAGCACCTACCCAAGATGCTTCTATCCTAGAAGAAAATACAAACAAGGTTATGTGATTCTCTATTACATAGGATCACCAAAGAGTTCCCAGGAAGATTCAGTATAAAGACTAAAATGAGGCTCGGCACCTGTAGCTCAAGTGACTAGGGAACCAACCACATACACAGAGCTGGCAGGTTTGAATCCAGCCCAGGCCTGCTAAACAGCAATGACAACTGCAACCAAAACAATAACTGGATGTTGTGGTGGGTGCCTATAGTCCCAGCTAGTTGGGAGGCTAAGGCAAGAGAATCGCTTAAGCCCAAGAGTTTGAGGTTGCTGTGAGCTGTGATGCCCAGGGCAATAGCTTAAGACTGTATCTCAAAAAAAAAAAAAAAAAAAAAAAGACTAAAATGAATTTTAAAAATTCACACATCTGAAAGAACGTCTATTCCTGGAAGAGAATATAACAAATTTCATATTAGCTTTTGAATCCTCTGTCCAAGCCAATAGCAAAGGAAAAAGAATCAATAGAAGGTGATTTTTTTCAGTCTCCTGGAAAGGAGTTTCTGGAGCTATTCCCCTATTAATTATAACTCTGACAGCTTCCTCTTTGGCTGACATGCCATCATTGATTAATAACCTCTCTTTGAGGATTATTTCAACTAGGTGGGAATTCCTACCATTGTCATGCTCAGGATCCAGCAAATGGAGCCAATTTCATCAAACTCCCAAATTGGTCCATTTAACACCTTCCACCACTCTCTGCTGGCCAATGGACTGTTACTCAGAGAAATTGGACCCCAGGGGAAAAGGAAATGGCCCCACTAGCTGATAATCTATACACAAAACCATCATCAAAACAAAGCCAATGGGGCTGCCATTCCTATCATGTACCATCTCCCACCTGCTCACTAACCAGGCCTAACTTCAGCTATATAGAAATGCTGAAGAGGTACAGAACCAATCACCTGCCTGCCCAGGTCAAACACCTCCATAGGAATGGGCCCAATTCTCAGCATTTATTATCAGCTTTTTATATTTTGCATTTAGAAAGAACACTGGAATCGGTAAACTTGAATCTATACCTGCCACAGACTCTTTGTGACCCAGGGCTACTCCTCTCTGTTTGCCTCAGTTTGTCAGCAGCAGAACAGACAGATTTATTTTAATCAGTATATGTGCATCAGGAAATGTTGGTTCAGAGAGATGACTCACACACATACACACACAAAAAAGATTATCTGAGTATAAGAACTAGGGATCACTGCAAACTAGACTCCCCATTTGGGGGATTCCCAATACATTGAGCATAACAAAGTCTTTCTATAATAAATCAATGTGTTTGGCATTGTTTACATCAAAAAGATGTTGACCACAGAAACTTTTGGAGTGGTATACTTATTAAAATTCCATGAAATCTGTCTTTGGTGGGACCCTGAACTAGAAGAATCTTTAGAGCTTCATGGGGCAGTGATTGCAACTGACCTGGCCAACCACTGATCTACATTTTGCTGTAAAGGTATTTTTTAAGTGAGATTAACATTTAAATCGGGTAGGATTTGAATAAAGAAGATTACCCTCCAATCAGTTGAAGGTCTTAATAGTAAAGTCTGAAGTTTCCCAGAAAAGAAGAGATTACAATGTAGGAACCCTGCCTGAGTTTTCTTTCTGCCTTCATGGTCTGCCCTGTGGATTTGAGGCTCAAAATTGCAAAATCAATTCTTACCTAAATTTTCAGTCTGCCAACCTGCTCTGTGGACTTTGGACTTATTAGGCCCTACAATCACGTGAGACAAATGCTGAAAATAAACCAATATCTCTCTTTCTCATACATATTTTAGAAAGAAATATTTATCTGTTTATCTCTAAGATATCTGAAAGTGAGATAGAGATAAATAGAGATAGATGTCATTGTTAATCCAAGTTCCTGGTACAGCTTCTGGTTCAAATTGGCCTTTCATAAAGGCCTTTCAATGCTAATGTACAATTTATAAAAGATACTTCATGACATCCTGCCTTTGTATACTGTGTCATTACTTTGAAATCCCAACAGAACTCTTATTCTGGCATGGCTATTCCATGCAAACAGTCCCTTAAAAGAAGCAATCACCACAAATAGAGTGAAATTCTTTATAATGTCTGTTACGGGCAAATTTTTTTATTAACTCAATGACTCACATTTCTCATTTACATGGTACTGATAGAAAAATTCCTACTCTTTTGTGTTATTATAACATTGACTACGATAATGAATACAAAGTCCTTAGCACAATGCTTGGCATGACAGAAATGCTCAATGGTTATTAATAGTTATTAAGAACAGCGCAAACAACAGCTTCTTAGATTATCACTGCAAATTTTAACTGAATATAGTATGTTTGGGAATACTTTTGTTTGCCTTACATATAAAATAAAGCAATGTAATAACAAGTATCCACTTATAAATCTTAGTCTAGAAACTCAAATGAGCACAAAATATAGGATTTTTTTCTGTCATTTTTACTTAACTTCTCTTTCTGCTACGTAGTGGAAACCTACTCCCAGCCAATTTAGACTCTGCTTGGCCCAAGGTTTGTCTTGGTTTCAGAAGGCCTCAGAGAGCTAAGGCACCGGGTGGGGTAGTAGAGGTGGTAGCCTCTTGTCCCCTAGTTCACTGTGACATCTACACTGTGGTACTTAAGCAAGGTCAAGGCTGAGATTTCCTGTCCTTGTACCGTTTTTTGTGTTTCCTTTCCTTGTCCTACTTTCTGACATGTGTGAGGGCAAGAGCATCTTCCACTGCTTCCCTGGCAGAGGTCCTCAAACTTTTTAAACAGGGGGCTGGTTCACTGTCCCTCAGACCTTTGGAGGGCCGGACTACAGTTTAAAAAAAAGAAACTATGAACAATTCCTATGCACACTGCACATATATTATTTTGAAGTAAAAAAACAAAACGGGAACAAATACAATCACACCACCTCATGTGGCCCACGGACCGTAGTTTGAGGACCCCTGGGAGAGCATGGAGATCCCATCACAACTGTCTACAGCAGTCTGTCTGCCCAGACACACCATTTCCACAGTTTTTCCTGGGATCTTGATGCTTCCCAGGTGCTCTGCTTGGTAAATGAATTTCCCTCTATTTCTGGGTCCTTAGAGATGGGGAGGATTCCTGTTTAACTTTGCTCTTCTCTGGGTTTAGGTTTTAACACACACAAGAGTCTGAGGACTCAGTGGGTTTTCTCTGAATACTGCTGAGGGTTTGTTTGAATAGGAGAAAGGGGACCTGCTTAGAGAAAGAAAATACAAGCTGGAAACCACAAACTTTTTTTTTGTTTTTTTTTGTTGTTGTTGTTGTTGTGTTTGCCATGAGCAGATTATCAGTGATAGTCTACTGTAACTCAACATTTATGAAAATTCAGAGAAATATTTTACTTAGAAACATGATCTGAGATAGGTCTTAAAAACTTGAAATCACCAGAGAAGATACAACGTGGTGGCAAGTCATGCTGGACTTCCCTGCCTTCCCTGGTAGGTGGCAGGGCTGCTATTGTCCTGCCCCTCTGTACTTGCAAGGAACAGAAAGCCAACCTGAATTAGCTGACACCAAAAGATCACAGTGTCTCATGGAAGGCAGAGTCATCAACAGCTAGAGCCAGGGACTGGAGCACTGTCAACTGCTCTCAGATCTTTTCTTTTCTTCTTTTGTCAGGCCATCTGCCTTTATTTCTTCCACCCTTATAATGACAAACATAGCCCAAAGCTCCTGAATTTTATATCACTAGTAGGTTAAACCATCTGGAAAGAGACTGAGTTGAGTCTCAGATCAATGTCCACATTCCTGGAAAGAAAATTGGTTGACCCAGATTGTATGTGGGGTTCACTCCTAGACCAATAAATTGAGGCACAGGTCTAATTTATATTCGAACTAACATGGCAGCTCCCAAATTCACCTTGTGGACTAGCAAGAAGACAGGATAGTTCCTAGAAGGGGAAGGGAACACCCAGAAAAGGAAATGGGTGAATTCTGGGCATAGAAAATAATGGAATGCAGTCAGCAGCCCCATGTTAGAATGCTCCTCCAAACCCAACAACCTGCATTCAGACCCACACAGAGAATCCGCCAACCCCAGTGAGGACAAGTTATGGGAGAAACAAAAAATTAGAAAATTCTTTTTATAGAAAAGTTTAGGAGCCCTGATCATCATTTGGTAGTATACTGTTTTTAAAAACTGACATTTTTCCAGATCACAGAGAAGAGGAGGAAGTAATGAAGAGGCAGATCCCACTAACTTGAGTGAGGGACAAGCTGAGATTTTCATCTCTTCATATCAAGCCAGAGAAACTTTCTGAGGGAGTGACTTTGAAAATTAATAATACTTTAGAGAGGGATGGAAAATAGCTCGACAAAGTCTTGCCCAAGTATTGTAATACTGGCCTGATGAAAAGACTGTTACATGGGGACGGAGGGACAGACAGCGTGACAGGAATAAATCACTGGCTGCTCAGGGCTAATTTTGTAAGTCTGAAGATGGAAGTTCAAATCAGAAAACCATAAAAGGAAAGGAAAAGCTAAGTCCCTCCTCCCAGACCTTAGTAAGAGCCCATTCTTAGCACAATAGAATTGAATTGAGATTTAACTGTACATGCTTACCCAAAAGACGAAAAAAAGATAGATAAAAAACTAATAATGCTGGTTCCCTGGGGGAAACTGGACAGCCAGGGTATGGTGGTGGGACAGAGAGACTTTTACTGTATTCTCTTTTAGATTTTTTAATATTTTGACCCATATAATACCTAATAAAAATTAACTAAAATGAGTGGCGCCTGTAGCTCAAGTGGCTAAGGCACCAGCCACGTACGCCAGAGCTGGCGGGTTTGAATCCAGCCCAGGCCTGCCAGACAATGACAACTACAACCAAAAAATAGCCGGGCATTGTGGTGAGCACCTGTAGTCCCAGCTACTCAGAAGCCTGAGGCAAGAGAATCGCTTAAGCCCAGGAGTTGGAGATTGCTGTGAACTCTGACAGCACGGCACTCTACCCAGGGTGATAGCTTGAAACTCTGTCTCAAAAAAAAAAAAAATTAACTAAAATGGTTCAAACTTATAAAATCATTAATAGAGTAGTAGTAAAAATAATAAATGGAGAATAAGTTACTGGTAAGATTTTATATATTAATAAATTTTGTAATAAAAGGAGGATTATTTTGAAAATGTATCTAGATATGAGTATGGTGTAATTTTAAATGCTAGCCCAAATTGATAATCCCAGAAATACTTTCAAGAGGTATATTAACAATAAGTCCTTAATGCTGTCCCATGATCTTTCTGTTTCCCCATCCTCTGCACTGCTCAACCTCCCACCTTGTCAGCACTGATCCCCAGGGAAGGGAGCCATCAGCTGTGTGGCAGCGGGAATGGGTTCCCTCCACCTTTCCCTGAACATGTGGAACCATCTTTGCACACTTGTGCCTACAGGAAGGCCACCCTCTCTCTCCAGACACAGAATCACATAGTACAGAATCAAACGTATGTTGAAAGCTTTTCTAGACACCATAATAAAGACCAGAGTATACAGTTGAATAAAATATAAGGCCTCTACCTAAGAAAATCCTACTCTGTGAGGGCAAATAATAAATACACATATTTTGGCATGATGACACTAAAGCCTATTTATTTTTGCTATTTGCTTGTTTCAGATACTTATTTGAAAATGAAAGCTTAGAAATAACCAGAAGTTCAGTAATTTTCTTACACAAAAAGAGATCTTTTCCTCAATATTACTAATTTCAAAATGAAAGCAACTTATATAAGCAGAGTTCATGTTGGGGGGACATTTTATAAGGCATAAAAAGACTTCTTCCCATATTATAAGGACAAAGCCAACTGTCTCTCCTTAATTTTTCCCTGTTAGTTCATCCTAGGGCATCAGTTCATAATCATTTTGTTTGCTTTCCATATTTGGTCCTTTGAGATGAGCTTACTATAGCCTTTCTCTTTCCATTAGTGAATCAAACAGGAGACTACTCAATTCATTAATTTATTACATTTCTTCTGGGTATTGGGGGGATGATGGCTGCCTTCAAATAGCAAAACCTTCTTATGCAGAAAGGAACTTACCACATATGACGCAGAAGACTGAATAACTAAAAAGGGGTAGGTTCCTGCACAGCATCAGAACAAGTTTTCTAACTTGGTCTGCCTCGTAGTAACTTGTGCTGCCTTAAAGAGTTTCGAGTTCCTTTTAGCTCAAGGAATCCATACAGGCACTTAATAAATACTTCCCAGGAATATGAGAAAAGAGGGTTGAAGCTCAGAGGGGGGCCAAAGTAGGACAAGATGTATATTTAGATGGTCCAGGACAAAATAAAAATGTGGAGCTCTTTGTCCAAAAATTAAAAATGTCAAGATGGTGACAACAAAGCAGTAAACCAAGTATAAGGCCTTCTGAGCACGGGGCCCTTTGCAAGTGCGCAAGAAACGTGCTTGTGAAGAGGGCCCTGGGTCAGAGTTCACTGGCTATGAACTCAAAGGTGGCTTAGATCCCTTCCAAAGCTAAAAAGGTATGAAATTTGTGCCAGAGTCAACTATCCTGGATCACAGCCCTTAGAATAAGAAGATGGAGATAGTAATGGGTCTGAGAGTTTTAAACCTGGACTTAAAGACTATATAGGTGCTCAATGTTGAACCCCCAGAGTCATGGGGGTTCACGTCTATGCATTCTCTCAGGCAACAGATCCAGAGCTTTCATCTGATTATGGAAGAAGTCTGACACCCTCCCTGTAAAAGTCAAGAACCTCTAATCCAACTCCCTCATTTTGTTCATGAGGAAATTGAAGCCTAGAGAGGACAACATGATTTTTACAGAGTTGAAGAGCTAGTTCCTTTGCAGTGTTTTAGACTCTGGATCAAAAACTTTTTTTTATTACTATAACTCAACCAATCAATTTAACTGAAATTGCCTCACCAGTAAATTTTGTGTTAGTCCCAGCTTTACCCACATTATCATTCTATGTTAACCTTCAGTAATAATTTGATTCATGTTTTACATGAGTCTCTGACATTGTCTGTCACTTTGTAACTTTATTTTGGTAACTAATGAGAAATCCTTATGTTGATTTCTCAAAAAATATTAAAGACACATTTTAGGAACATTGATGTTGGTGCTCTGCTTCAGTCATGTGATTAATAGAGTAAAATTTCAGTCATAGAAGTTTTGAACCAAGAAAAGAGATTGGCAATTGCCACCTTGTCTTATTATTCAAACATAACTGAAAAGATAGATAAATAGAAAACTTTAATCAGAAATACTAACATATGTAGAAACAATAACAGACTTATAAATACTATATTTATATTTCCTTTATCAAGCTTCTGGGGAGGTTATTATTGGTTTCCTTTGTTTCTTTGGTGTTTTGTTTTGTTTTGCCTTAAGGCTCAACGTGATAAAATTTGGGTGATTTTTTTCTCCACTCACTCTTTGATCTTTCCTCACTAGCATTTTTCTGGCTTGGCCAGAGGATTATTTCCAGTTCACACAGTCTTTTTAGGGTCCCTCAGTCCATTCAAGTCTTTAGGTCCATATTATATTTTGTAGTATAGTCTTTTGACAAATTTGTCATTTAGTCTTCACAAAAACCCCATAATGTGTGGTCAATTATATTTTCCAAAATGGCCATGCCAGTATATCCCAATCCAATTGTCCTTGTAATATGATGTTGGCTCTCATCCATTAAGAGGTGGGGTCTACATTTGCTCTTCATGAATCTGGGTAGGCCTGGGACTGTGGTGCATTGACGATGCATGATTTCTGAGGCCAAGGTCCAAAGGACACCTTCTCTCCCACTCTCTTCTTTGGGACAAGTGCCTCGGCAGCCCTCAGCTGACATGCAAAAGTCCAGCTATTCTGCAGCTACTATGCTGGAGAGAGCACACGGAGAGACAAAGGAAAGAGAGAAGAAAAAGAGAGAGGGGAAGATCACCCTTGGGAGCCCTGCTTCTCTAGTTCCAGCTGCGTGATCCTTCCCAGCCCAGGCAGGAGACTTACCGGTGAGTGAATGTCCAAATCATTCCAGCCCCCAGGCTCAAGCCACCACAGTTAATGCTGATGGAGCAGAAACAAGCTACCCCCTCTTATCCCTAACCAGACTGCTGATTTGTGAGAAAACTAAATATTTTCTAGTTTTAAATCATGAAGTTTTGGGGTCATATGTTACCAGCCGTAGGAACTGGGGCTGCAGGTAATGTTACTTTAGGTTTCACTTGTGCACAAGTAATTGAAATTCAATTTATAGTTTAAGCTTAAGAGCAAATGTGTCACCTTATATATATAACTGGAAGCCCAGAGCTAATGCTGACATGATTTTAGTAAGGGCATTATAAGGTGGCCCCAGGCCCCAGGCCCTTTGATCTCTGCTCCTCTCCCTGCTGGCTGCCTGTTCAGGCTTCCTGCAGTGGGCAGAAGGAGAGCAACTCCAGACATTTACCCTGTCACATTCAAGTGCCACCACAGAAACAGAGGGAATTCCAGTTCAACAATTCAAAGAAGTGTATGGCACACCTTTCAGGTGCAGCACACAACTGTAAGAGGGACTCTACCTAAAAGATTCACATATCCAATGTACTCACCCCTACTATGAAACTAATTTAGGGCTTTCACATGAATGCTGTAACCCATTTGCAACCTAGGAATCGGGGGACGGGGGAACGGGAGGGGAGGGAGGGGAGGGCGGGGGGAGGTGGGTGGAAGGAGAAGGATTGGTGAGAATACCCTTGTGGTGCATCTTACAATGGTATATGTGAAACTTAGTAAATGTGGAATGTAAATGTCTTAACATAGTAACTGTGAAATTGCCAGGAAGGCCATGTTAACCAGTGTGATGTAAATGTGTCAACCGGTCTGTGAAGCTAGTGTGTGATGCCCCATGATCATATCAATGTACACAGCTATGATTTAATAAAAAAAAAAAAAATCTAGGAATTAACATTAGACCAAGGATAGATACCATCTAATCCACAGAACCCCTTCAAATTTTGCCATTGTCCCGATAGCATCCTTATGGGTGCAGAAGCCAGTCCAGGATAACATTTATTTGCCATGTCTTTGTAGTTTCTTTCACCCTGGAATAATTGGTCAGTTTTTCCCCCTGGCTTTGATGATCTCAACACTTTCGAAGCAGCAGTCCGCAGCCTTCTTGGATGGGTGGAAGGATGGGATGGGATGCGAGGCAAAGCTCGGGTGGTGACGCCAGTGATCAGGAGTGGCTGTAAATACAGATGGAGCTTTGCTAGCTTGCCTGCCAGTTGGTTCCTAACAGACCATGGACCAGAACCTTTATGGCACCAGGAACTGGTTGCATGGAAGACAATTTTTCCAGAGACAGGGGGATTGGGGAGGCATGGGGTGGAGCTCAGGTAGGGATTCTGTGTGGCCCAGTTCCTAACAGGCCATGGACCCATACTGATCTGGGCCTGTGGGGACCACAGCTTGTAAGAGTCCAGGTTACCTTGAAGAACATCCCTCAATTTAGGTAAAATATAGAGTTAAATAGTCCAGCTAAAAGATACAGAGTGCATGATTCCATTTACATAAAATTCAAAAACAGGCGAAACTTTGGAGAAAGAGAAGACCATAGGAGGGCTTCAAGGATACCTGAATGGTCCACTTTTCCTGTTTGATTCTTAATACAAGTGTTTTCTTTGCGAAGCTTCACTGAGCTGCTCATTCATATTTTGTACATTTTTGTGCATGTGTTATACATTATGCTAATCACTTTCAAAAAGTAGTAAAAGCTAAAATTTTCTTCTGGTTATAAATAAAGTCACAAGTTTTTTCTCTGAGATCGGGGATGCATCAAGGATGCCCTCTACCACTTCTTTTCCATAATTTACTAAGCAGTACAGTCTGCCTAGAAAAAGAAAAAGCACAAGAATTAGAAAGAAAGAAACAAAATCATTATTCATCACACAATATGTCAGTTCTTTGACATTGGTTGAAAATTATTTTATGACCCAGGATATGGTCAACTCTTATAACTACTTTGGCTGTATTTGAAAAAAATGTGTACTTTACAATTGTTAAGTAGGTCACATTTGTGATGGACAATTAGGTCACATTTACAAATAATAACTTTATCAATTATTTTTGTCTGCTTATATTGGGAGATGGGATAAAAATTCTTACTAAGATATTGGGATAACATAAGCACATATATTACTTAGTCCATGTACAACTGTGTAATTGCCGTATCTACCTGGCAAATTAAAACATTTTTTATTATGCACTTTACAGAAAGAGATATTTTTATTTATTTATGACACATAGGGCCTTCAAGTGCACTGTTTCTATGTTAATTTAACTATACTAGATCCCTTTCATTACTCTTTGCATAGTATATCTTTCTCCATGCCTTTACTTTATATCCCTTTACGGTATCTCCATATTTTAAATCAGTCTTGTAAACAATTACAATTGATCTTTGTTTTCCATAAAATCTGACAATCTGCCTTTAATTGGAGCATTTAATTGTAACATTTCACCTATCACTGGTATATTTCATTTGAATCTATCATTTTGATGTTAGCTTTCTATTTATGATAACCAATGTACATTTTTCTTGTTTCTTGTCTTCCTTTATGTTAACTGATTTTTCCCCCCATTATTTCATTTTTCCTCTTCTATTAGCTTGGTAGTTTTCTTTTCTTTCTTTTTTTTTTTATTAAATCATAGCTATGTACATTGGTATGATCATGGGGCATCATACACTAGTTTCACAGACCGGTTGACACATTTATATCACACTGGTTAACATGGCCTTCCTGGCAATTTCACAGTTACTGTGTTGAGACATTTACATTCTACATTTACTAAGTTTCACATATACCATTGTAAGATGCACCACAAATGCATTCTCACTCTTGGTAGTTTTCATTGTTTTACTAATCTTTTGGTGGTTACTCTAAAGA